>CAUYQG010007846.1:0-60382 GCA_963574415.1 Tarsius wallacei | reverse complement strand
AGGTTGGTACTTATACATGATGGAATACTATGCAGCCATAAAAAAGAACAAAATCATGAATTTCGCAGCAACCTGGATGGAACTAGAGTCTATAATACTGAGTGATCTCTCACAGAAACAAAGATCTGAGTATCACATGTTCTCACTCATAAGTGGACCTTGAACATCTACCGTAATACTATAAGAAAAGAATTGACAGTGGTGGGAATCTATGGGGGGGGGGCGGGGAGGGCAAGGGTGGTGGGATTAATGGTAGTCAATATCTCTCTGGGGACGGGGGGACACTCCTTATCAACAAGGGTGTCTGAACGATGCATATTTGTATACCTAACCCTTAACTGTACCCGACAATTTTAAAATAAAAAATATGTTAAAAAAAAAAAGAAAGAAAAAAAAAAGAAATATGTACATCAAGCTCACTTGTGATGGGGGTTCAGAAAGAAGAGAAATGAAGAGAAAGTTTTCATAATCTTAAAAAAAAAAAACTTTTCTCAGTTTCCTCTAATACTAAAGCACATATTTGTGATTTGGATTCTACAATTAGATACATTCATGGGAGACTTTGATTTTGAACTGAATTATGTGGTGGGAAGGAGGCAAGGCCTAGGGTATCCTTCCCCTCCTCCCCCCGTGTATTTTTGTGAACAGGCTAGCATGTCCCCAGAATCAACAGCTATGGAAGGGCTTTCTGGTTAGGAAATACTTGATCGGGGTGGAGGTTGTGTGGTCTTAGAGCCAGCAACTATGGCAGTATTTTACTGATGCAATGATGTACAGTTATGGCGGAGGCAACAGTTCCTTTTTAACAGTGTTAAGGGGTAGAAGGGTTACTGATATGATATGTTCTATAATATATGATATGAAAGTATTCTTCATACTCACCCTAGGGTCTGTTTCTATATTCCTCCAATGGGCTTTTAATACCATTTTTATGCTTAAATTAGACATAGATGATTCTGTTGTCTGCAATTAAAAATTCTGACCAGGCTGGGCGTGGTGGCTCAAGCCTGCAATCTCAGCACTTTGGAAGGCCAAGGTAAGGGGATTGCCTGAGCCCAAGGGTTCGAGAACAGACTGGGCAACTTGGCGAGACCTCATCTCTACAGTAAATCAAAAAATTAGCCAGCTGTGGTAGTGCTCGCCTGTAGTTCTGGATACTTGGAAGTCTGAGGTGGCAGGCTCGCTGGAGCCCAGCAGGTCGATGCTGGGGTGGCCGTGAGCATGCCACTGCACTCCAGACTGGACGATAGAGTGAGACTTCAACTCAAACAAACAAACAAAAATTCTGACCAATATATAAACTGCTCATAGAAGTCACTGCAGCCCGAAGAACCTTAAGGAAACAAGAAACTGGGATTGCTTTTCTGATGGCTGGGTTTCTAGGCAGTAAGGAATAAGGTACCATTAGGGGATGGAGCCTTCATAGTCCTTCATAGTCCTTGAAAAAGCAGTCATGAAACAATTACTGGAGTTGTCACCCAAGGACACATGGGATGCAGAGCAATGATGGCAAGACTTTAGCCAACCAAGTGGAGGCTGCAACGAACTCACCACTTTGGGCTCCACTAGTTTAAAGGTGTTTTAATACCTGAGATAATAAGAGTGCTTAGACTAGGGAATACAATAACGGTTCTCTTGAATCTGTCACATGGCTACTTCAGACTTCTCATGTAATTGAAAAATAGGCAACATTGCCTGATGTTGATTATTGAGTGAAAACAGAGTGCTTTACAACATTTAGTGAAGAAGAATATACATGAAACCCAGGAGAGCCAATGTGATTATTTTGAGTATCTATCATCTCACGACCAGTTGAGAAATTATAATGGTAGCAGCTATCCTTATTTCCTCTCACCTACTGTGGCATGTACTTATTTGTGTAGTTAGCTGATACTCCTTTTTCCTGCCTCTGTTTCCCCTTACTATTATATATTGGGTGCGCTGGTTGTGACTAACTTTCTAACTTGACTTCCTAGGTTTTAGTCTATTACTACGGGATCATAACTGAGCAAAAGGAGAAATAAAGGTCAAGCAGAAATTCTTGATGGAGTGCAGTCTTTCCTGGTGTGTGTAGAAAAGAAGTCAACTAAAGCCTAATCAACATCCAGTTTGGATTTATTATTCTTGTTGTTATTATTTGTTAGTTTTAAATAAGCGAATCCATCTCGCTTCTACCTTTATATGAACCAAGACTTATAGATCATTTTTATTCACCTAGAGATTTATTTTATAAATACAGAAAGATGACTAAATCATGAGCACAGGGATTGTATTTTTGTATATTCAAATGTTAGACTATGAAGAATGTGAATCAAAATGTATAACTTTCCATTCTTCTAGCATTTAAGTATTACTTTTGAGGCCAATTATTTTAAAACAAAAAAGAAACAATGCACAATAAGGGGATTAAATTACATTTCGGTGATGTTCAACATCACAAAAAATTTTATTGTCACTGCGACAGCAAAGACACCTGGGCACCAATTCACTAATAAAACCCCCCTGAGATCTGGCATAATGGTACGATTCTGCATGAACACAGCTCATTGTAATGGAATTTTCCTAATATAGATATCTGAATGTGATTTCTGGAGAGTTTCATTTTCATTGCTATTGGAAGACAAACTTCATACATAAACACATAAAAAATGTTGTTCATGCATAAACTACTTCCAGATTTTCTTCGTTGTATAGTTCAGTATTGTTTTTTATTATTTGGTATCTGTAGTTTGCTTCATTTTAATTATTTGAAAAGCATTAAAGTAGATAGCTATAACCTCCCATTTACCAGAATTTGTAAATATATTATCTCTAGTCATATTGAATGTCGCAGTTAGGATGGATTAGTTTCAAGCAACACAAGTCAGCTAAAGATTACAGAAACAATGGGTCATATTTTCAAATAATGAGAGGCCTGGCAGTAGCTGTTTTGTGGACTGCTTGATGTAGTAGCTCAATTATGACAAGTTTTCCCTGATCTTAAAGGCTTTTTCCTGCTGGTGCAAAGAGCTACCACAACTCTAAGCATCACACTCACAAAGATAATGTCCAAAGAAAAGAAAGAAAATAAACATTTCTTCATATGCATCTCCAGTTTTACTGGACAAGAAAACCTTTCTGAGGACTTCTCAAATGACTTCCCCTTGGGTCTCATTGGCTAGAACTAGGTTATATGCCTCTATTTCCATGACAGGCAATTAGGAATGAGATTGTGATGTTCAGATTAGGACAAGTAGGAGTCATTCCCGAGGACAGTGGCTTAATCAGGAGAAGGGGGGATTGTCCAACAGTGGGGCATTTGGCAATGCCTCAAGATATTTCTGGTTGCCACAACTTGGGGGAAAGCATATGTCCTCCCAGATCGAGTTAGTAGATGCCAAGAATGATGTCATTCATTCTACATTGCTTAGGACAGCCTCCTATGTCAAAAAAATTATCTGGCTCAAAATATGAATAGTGTCACAGTTGAGAAACTAAGTCTTAGGATTTAGCACACATTCCCTGGTCAGATTGTCTTTTGATATAAGAGAAAATCAAGGTTCTTTTCACAAGGAATCAACGGTTTCTCCAACAGGAGAAAAGCATCTATTAGATAAGTGGTTCTCAAATTCTAGAAAACATCAGTTACCTAGAGGGCTTGTTAAGCACATATTGCTGAAACTCAGTACCAGACGTCCTGATTCAGTGTGTCTGGGACAGAGGCTCAAAAATTTGTATTTCTAACAAGATCCCAGGTGACAATTATGCCATCGGTCTAGGCAGTGAATGTTGAGAACCACTGTTAGAGCATGTCTCAGAAGACTGTGGATTCATTCATCAGTTGGGATATTGGACAACTAACTTTACCTCTTTGGGCTTCTGCCTCCTCATTGCTACAATAAACAAGATACTAAAGGGATATTGTTTTATATATGGTAAATTCACATTTACTTTATATTTGATCCTACCAAATATAGTATATTTGCTACATTAAAGGTTTATTGCTTTATATTTGACTTTAAGGCCAAATTTTCCACTAAAATGATGATTCCTTCCCCCCATGGTATTAGTATTATATAACGAAAAATCAAAAAAGTGGAAGTTTTGCTTAAGATATAGTAAAAATTGAAACACATTAAGTAACAAACTGACCAGTTGAATTCCTCCTAACTGGAGGACCAAAACCAGCTTCAACGTCCGATGATGCCTTTTAAGTTAAATGGCTGGGCAACTGACAAGGCACACTGCTCGACATTATGTTTGGAAAAGCCATTTGAGGCTGGCCTCGGTGGCTCAGCCTGTCATCCCAGCACTTTAGAGGCCGAGATGAGTGGATTGCCTGAGCCCAAGGGTTTGAGACCAGCCTGGGCAACTTGGCGAGACCTCATCTCCACAATAAATTAAAAAATGGCCGGGTGTGGAAGCGCTTGCCTGTAGTTTTGGCTCCTTGGAAGGCTGAGGCAGAAAAATCGCTGGAGCCCAGCAGGTTGACACTGGGGTGGCCATGAATGTGACACTGCACTCCACCCTGGGTGACAGAGTGAGACTCCAACTCAAAAAAAAAAAAAAATTAAAACCACTTGAAAAACTGTGTTAAGAGCCTAAGTAGGCTATCTACAAAACAAGATATACAAATTGCTACAGAGAAAATATTCCACCTAACAAAAATGACCATGACAGATTTTTCTGTTTTGACAAAGATAGAAGCAAAAAAAAAAGGAAAGCACTGAACGTTGGCAACTTAGGGAAAAGTTATTGGAGACAATTTAGCCAATTGAACTCTAGGTGGATAACAGAACCAAGTAAGAAAAATAGATTAAATCAAAGTATGGGAAAAAAAATAAAAAATGAAAAGGAATATTTGCCAGATCTTTGGAAGAATGATAACCTACCCAGCTTCAAAACACAAGAACAACATTATGGCTAGTTCATCATGACGAAGTTGTTGATGATGACAGTACTCGTAGGACTCTACTTATCGGCATAGAAAAAGAAAGAGATCTTTGAGAAATATCCATTTAAATATACTAGAGCAGTACTTAATATGCATACTTAATGCATATTAGTACTCATTTAGGTTTAAAGAAAAAAATAACAGAACAGTAGATAATGTGGGATCAGAATAAGAACCGACAAGTCATGGAAAATGCGCTGTCATAAAGACTTGAACCAAAAAGTTAAATTGGAAAAATTAAGATAGTGGTATTAGGATGGTGTCCTTATAAAAGACACACACACACACACACACACACACACACACACACACACATATGTATGTATATACATACACACATCAAAAGAAACACAACTCGTTATGATTTGTTCACGAGGTGATATTAGGCAGTCTGGTAAAAGGTCTCTAGTAACTGCCATTGGCCTTGGACTGACTGGGATAAAAGCTAGTGATAACTTAAGTCCCCATGCCTGGTGCCTATAACGTCATCAAATTTAGTTCATACAATTGCCATTTCAGCAAAACATTATTATCTCCATTTGACAGTAGATGACAGTGAGGTATGGAGAGGTGAAGCCACCAGCCCAGTCCTGCCTGGCATCCATGTCTGTGTTCTTCCTACTACCATTTTTGTATTGCCCTTGGATGATGATAATAAACATCATCACATTAATGACTAACATTTATTGAGTAGCAAATGCTGTGCTAAGCAAATTGCCTGCATTATTTCATTTAATTCTCAATATAATCCTGTTATCTCTTCCCATTTGTGGATGATAAAATTAAAAGGCTATGTTCAAGGTCATAGAACTATTAAATCCCTGTCTGCCTGATTCCAAAGCCTTCATATAAACTACTTACTCTTGTTTTGTTCTTTAAAGCAACTTTAAACAAATAGGAGGCAAGAAAGGGGATTAAAAAGCACAGAGCAACGAAATTTTCATTGATAATCACCTGATCGGTGTGAGAGAGACATGTGTTACTTAGTAAGAAATTAAGAAACTGGTGGGAAGGCCATATTTGCCTTAATTTAGCTCTTAATTTAGCTCTCAACGTTAAAGCCCTGGCTTAAAGTGGGATCTTCGTCATCGACTTTACTAATGGTTTAGTCTCCAAAGTTTGGAAGCCTATGGAAAGTGAAAATTAAAATGAACTTAAAAGCTTTTTGTTTCTCTCCAAAAGTACACTAAATTGCTACCCACATATATATTAGGCAATAATGTACTAACTGTGGGGGTAGGATCATTACAGGAGTAATAACAATTGCTGGCATGCACTCCACGCATACTGGGTACCAGGCTCTGTAATGTAAACTTTAAAAACACACTGCCATTTAATCCTCACAGCGGTCCTCTAAGATACATCATCATCCCCATTTCACAGATAAGGGCGTAGAAGCTTAGGATGGCTAAATAAGCCAATGACTGTTAATGTTGCAATTTGATACTTCTTACATCCTCATCCAATGTTCCTACGTGCAAAATAGACAGCCTTGAAGAAAGCTATGAGTGTAACAAGTATTAGGACACAAGTTGGTACAGGAAGACCTGGATTGACAGGTTACTTAATGGTCAAAAGGAAGGTAAGAAGACTCTGATAATAGGTGAAAGATCTCGCAAAAGGAAGGGAGACACAGATAAACCAACAGCCTCGTATTAAAAATGTCAAGCTTGTTCCTTTGTTTTCTAGCATCAACTTTCAAAAATGATAGGTCGGTCTCAGTTTCTCCCTCTACTTGGAGATATACTGTTATTCTTTACTCCCTTTGGTCTACTTGCCTGAAAGAGTAATGAAACCCAATGTTGCAACTACAGACTTAGACGAACAGTTCCTTTTTTCCACGTCAAACTATTTGTACAAGTATTTATGACCTATTTATATTCAAATTTTTATTTTGTTCACATCAAATTACCTTTAAATTTTGGTGCAAAACCTCCAAGGATACATGATTTTTTTTTTGTAATGCCTTCAATACCTCATAAAGACCTCAAACAGTGAAAATAAGATTTCTAATCCACAATTTAACTGGGACAAGTATGATTTGTGGTGTTCTGTGTTAGGGCTGGAAATGTCATAGGGACTTATCTGGTCAAGCCCCTTCATTTAACAGAAACAAAAGTAGAGAAATGCAGAGGGATGATGTGACTTTGCCAAGGTGATCAGGAACTATTCAACAGGAAATAGCTGAATATCTGAAAGTACATCAAGTTACTTGACTTTATTTTCTCCTGTTCCTTTTCCTCCCTTTACAGAATAAAGTGGTTTTCAATGAGAAAAATAAATAAAAAGGAAGGTGCTCTTTGGGAGTGGAAATTCATGGAGGCTTTCTAAAACCAACAGAATAATGTCATTGACCATTATTTTTAAGTCATTGCTTTCATTTGTTTTTAAAATTTTAATTTTATCTTCCAGGAAACAAAGCTAAGGCATTCCAAAGAAGATGGCATTAAAATTTTGACACTATAGTTGTTTGGTAGGAATAACTAGCTGCTTTAGTAAAGTTTTATTTTTACAAACTTTGGTCTTTGTCTTTACTTAACCTCATTAATTTAAGTCTGTTTCTTTAGTCTTGAGAGCACAACTCAGACTTCACCATTGACCTAGCGAGAAGATAACTTAGTTTCTGGCTTGGCAATTTGTGAGTAAACAACCTTTGCAGTGCTAGCTTTGCAACCCCAAACCTATAAAATGATTGCACCTGTCACATCATGACATGAGGTCTTGAGACCATAAGATCAACTAAACCACCCGGTCATCTTTCTAAAAAGGGCTGACCCATTTTAATAACTACTAATCTGCACAAGCTCTCTAGCCTTAGGGCAGAAACTGATCGTTAGAAGGATTTGGGGAGGCATTTCCTTCTCTTTCAAACAGAGTATTATAGAATTAGATGAGTATGAAGAGGCTCACTTCAAATAGGAATCACTGCCGGGGGCAAAATACAAGATTTGATGCAATGATTCAGTCATTTAAAATAGCAACTCAAACTCTATTGTGTCACATTCACACCTGCGCTCTATTTTTAAAAGATCCTCACAGTCTGTGAGGCTGGCTTAATAGACAGTATCATCTCAGGCAGGCAAAAGGCCAAGTGTCTAAGCAAGCATTATATGAAGATCAAAATCGACGACTGCCCTAGAACTTTACAGGTTCATGGAAATATAGTTTGATTGAGGTGGTAATTACCTTGGTGTAAACATTTGTCAAAATTCATTGAACTGTCCAATTAAAATGGGTACATTTCACTGTATGGAAGTTATACCTCGATACAGTTGGTTTTTAAAAAAAATGACAGCTGTCTGTGTCCACCATGAACACATGTTCCTCTGGCAAAAGCAACAGAAACCATGAAGTCAGCTCTGAATGAACCCTAATAAAGATTAAATATAGCATTTAAGACTTCATGGAGTCATGAGTAGAAAGACTTTCTTATGAGAAACCGGAAATGATCATTAAAGATCTACTGAGAACTTTATCTCAAAGACAAAACCAGTCCCTCAACATGAGCCTCTGGAATTTTTTTTCCTTTATCAAACCAACCATAGAGCATATCACTATGTTTGATAAATGCTTTATATCCCCACATATGCACACAACTTATCATTAGAACTGAAAGTTCAAGTTCAATATGCATATTAATATGGCATAGTTCTTTTGGCAATTACTGAAAATAGACTTAAAACACATAATTTTGCAGACTAATTTCCTAAACAGGTAATATTGTATATACTGAGATACAACACAAAGTTCACAACTTTGATTTTGCTGAGTTGGCAAAGTCTCATCTCTCTGGATCTCCTTTTATTTTTATTTCTGTAAAATGAAGGGGCTATACCAGGTAATGCCCTATGACATTTTCGGCCCTAACATAGAACAATACAGGTCATACTTAGTGGAATTATGGACCAGAAGCATATTTTTGCTAACTGGAAATTCTTGCTTTTGTTATCACCTAATGCTTTCTTTTGCGATGCTAGGTTTGCAGAAAGGACAGCACTTATGAAAGAATGAGAAAATGTTTTAGTTATTTATTTGGGACACATAGTAGACACTCAACGCATACTAGTTTCTTTTTAGTAGACTGAAATTGATAAGAGGGACTTTCTAGAATTAGGGTTGTCAGAAAAATATTAGAAAGAAAAGGAATATAACTGAAGAGAGGAAAAAATACCAAATAAGTGAAGCTATGATTCATCTCGCTAATATTTTTACAAAATATCCACAATAGATTAAAATATCTTTCACTGGAAAAAGTTGAGCACATCCTTGACGTTCATGAAAATAACCGTATGTTTTTAAAAATTGTGGCATTATAGAATCTTGGATTTACAAGAGCATTTAATGGTCATCAATATTAGTTTCCCATTCAGAGGATGTTAGTGATCCAGTGACATAAAATACAAAAATAACTAAACTTGCCTCAATTAGTTTTACTTTTATAAAGGGAAAGGCACAAAAACAACTTTACACAGCTGTCATTTTGCATGTATAACCCAAGCTGTGATTAATATTTTGGAGATAAATATCCAGAGATAGCAGCTGAGGCTTTCTTTTATCACATAAAGGCTAAATTTTATCCAAGGTTGCATTTATTCATTTACTTTACCTTGTCAGCATAAGGCAATCATTCTCAATTTCAAACTAAGGCAAACTTCTCAACCTAGGAAGGGCTGCTAGAATAATGGATTTGCCTAGGGAAACTAAACCTCTCAGAGCCTGAAGGATAAAAATAAAAATAAAAAGCAAGAAAAACAAATGACAGAAACCTCTAGAGAATCAGAAAAATTACCCAAAACATAAACATAAGGCTTAAAGGTAGATGACACATCCTTTACTCTCATATAGGACCAAAAGTCATCCAAGATTACCTGTGGGAATATATTCAGTTCAACACATTTTTACCATTGATTAAAGGTCTCACGCTTACTAAAGTTACTTGCTAACTTGTTGGCTTTTGTCTGATGGAAGCAAAAATAAGTCCTTTTTAGAATAGGTAACCCCCAAACATATGACCTCTGGATAGCTTCCAGTTTATTTTTTTGGAATCTAACTCAGCTGTATTAACCTAACTTTTTTTGCTATAGATTCTAATTTATCAAATGCTTACTGAACTGGTCTTAATATCTTATGCTTTCTCTCATTAACTAAGGAGTTAATTAGATAAGAGCTTATAGTTTTTGCTTTATATTTGCCTGACAATCATGGTTTTATCTTGAAAAATTATATTTTAACAAGAGGATTAAGATGACAAATCAAAAACTGCAAATTGCTGTTTTTAAAAAGATTAAAATAAAAGGTCTGAGCTTTGTAACTGGAAGTTACATTAATCATGGATGTTTAGGAGAACAACCTTACAAAGATACCTTACAAGTGGGTTCAAGTCCTATAAAAAGGAAGCAACGTTCTCATAGACACAGTTTCTCCTTTGTGGAAAGAACTGGATCTCCACATACCTAACTCTCGCTCATCTTCTAAATAACAGCCAAACTACCCTTTCTTTTGCAAGGCTGTCACTATTTCCTAATGAACAGTTATGTCTTTCAAGATGTTTGTTCACCCTTCTTCAAAGCATCTCCTGTTCTGTATCGCAATTAATCGACGGAAATGACATCACTTGCCAGTTTCATCTCCATTCTTGCGTTCCTTGAAGGATAGGCATGCCCAACACTGACAGAGAGGAACACTGAAAGATGTGCAATGATTTCTCAGTGACTTACAGATTCTTAGTTGGTGGCTTCCAAAGGGACCCATATCTTGGATAGTTTAAGCTCTGCCCTCTCAACAAGACAAAGCCCTAAATAAACATAACCCCAGGAACTACTCTGGGCTTTATCACCCACATGTGACCTGAAGAAGAAAGAACTTCTAGAATGGATCCAGCTCTTGCCTCTGCTTCCCTCCTTCACTTCATGGTTTCATACGTGACCTTGCCTTCACCTGACATCCTGCCTTTGGTTTCTCTGGGTTCTTTATCCACAGCCATGGGCCAGTGCCACCCTATTTCCTTGCCTAGTCTTGGCTCCAAAACCACATTTGTGCAGCAATTCAGTCTGCCTAACAGTTATACCCAGATGTCTGGCTTCTGGATGCTATTTCTGTTCTCAAGTCCTGGAGCCCTTGCCTGTCTGCCATACTATCCTGTCCCTCAGCTGCTGTTGGTCCAAGCAGCAGAGATAACCTATTGTCCAATTAAAAAAAAAAAAGACCCACCTCAAGTTGAGGACTACACTCATAGTCCTCAGCCTGTAGCTTCCATATCCTACAAGACTATTGGCAGGTACACTAGCGTTGCATGAATTCTGGAGTTCTGCCCTGCCCTGTTTCCTACTGCTCAAGAGCTAACAGGACAGTCATACCCTTCAGAGTGCCCTCACGTCATCCTCTTCTACCCAGGATCCATGTTGATATCGCTTTCTGGTGCTGGTACTCATCAAGAATGTTTATCAGAACACACATCTCCTCCATAGGCAATCCAATGGTCTCTTAGTCTGAGTTTTTTTTTACTGCTTTTTATTAGATATATAATAAAGCTCATTTTATAGAAATTAAAAAATGTCTTTGCAACAAGATAAAAATTGCATAAGCACGTCTCCATCATCCAGAGATAAACATTGCTAACAATGTGGTTTACTATTTTATGCCTTTACCTCTATAAAGCATAAATATACATTGTTACTATAAAAGTGACATTTATTACCCTGCAAGATCTTTTTTTATGATAAAATTTATTTCCATGTCAATATGTATAGATTTCTCACTTTTTTTTTTTTTTTTTTGAGTTAGAGTGTCACTCTTGTTGCCCAGGCTGGAGTGCACTGGCACACTCACGGCCACCGCAGCATCAACCTGCTGGGTTTAGGCAATCCTTCCGCCTCAGCCTTCCAAGTAGCTGGAGCTACAGATGCACGCCACCACGCCTGGCTAGCTTTTTCCCCACATGCTTTTAATACATAAACAGCATGACCAATCTTTTTATGAATAAATACAATGACCAATCTGCGCATGAATAAATTCTTATGACTAGAATTCAGTTTGTTTCCATTTTTTTACTATTGTAAATAGCACTGCAATGAACATTCTGATTGCAAATGGTGCCTAGTCAGATTAGTCCTACATGTAGAATCAGTTAAAAGGTGATCCATGGTAACTTGGAAACATACCACACTTCACGAAGATGGTTTTAGAAGTTTCCTCTTCACATCCTCAAAACTCATTATTCAGTATTGGTCAATCATTTATAATATTTGACCCTAAAATATAAGACAGTCCTAGCCCAGTAATAGACCCTGTTGCTATAGATTGGTCACACCTTTTTACAACCAGCTTAAGTGCTGAGACCAGGATTCTTATAGGACCCAAGTACTCAGAGGCTGAGGGAGGCCAAGGGGAATCAGTTGACTTACCTATTGGAAATAACAGGCCCAGACAGGCCTTTTTTTTAAATGGAAGGATAAGCAAACCATAAAAATAGAAACAACAGGGGCTTGTGAAAGAATGAAGCATTTAAAAAAACAGGAATTATCCTCCAGATGAAGAGGAAAAAAGGATGTTTAAAACATTTCTAATAGTAACCAAGGGAAAAAGTCATTTAATTCTCCACATATTTTAAGAAAAAATAAAAATAAAAAAGAACTCTAGGAAACAAGAAAAGAAAGATAAGACCAAGACACAAGGGATGAGTAGAAAATTACACTAGTTGACTAAGAAAAAAAGTTAATGGAAATAAAAACATAATTGCAGAATGTAAACTGCATTGGAAATAGGACAGAGCTCAGATGATATTATGCAAGGAACAGGTACCTTTTCTATTGAGAATGGTGTCATGCTGTATATTATACATTTATTCTGACAAACAATTCTGGCACCAACTGTGCATGTCAACATTTGAGGATAAATAATACAATTCCCAGTGTGTCAAAAGCTCACCTTAGAGAGGGGGTGGCAGATGGGAAGCATTGTAATGGGCTGAGTGCTCAAACTGAGGCTGAGGCATAATGAAAATTAACTACCAATGGGGATTAGGAATATCTTTCCCAAGAGTGAAACCAGGAAATCAGGGCTGATAGAAAGATTAGACCAGATTCAGGAGTTACAGAAGGGACTCCAGAGAAAGAAAATAGCATAGGCAAAGTTCTCAAATCCAATGTCCTCCCATCCATTTATTTACAAGAATCTTTAGTATACCGACTCTCAACATTTTGAGGAATAACTTTAGCTCTTTAAAGAAAAAGGTGCCCGTAAAACATGCGAATTTAGAGCGTGTGCACCCACGTGTCAATGTTATGACAATTTCAGCAGTTAAATGTTGTATGATTAACAAAATGGGAGTTTTTTTAATGAGATAGTTCTACTTCACCAAGTAAATAACTGCACGTTTTTTTAGCCTATCAAAAAATTACAAAAAACCTCAAATTAGTATTTTTTTAAAATGTGGTAGAACTAAGTAGAAGCACGGTTCTCAATATTTAAATTGCCTTTTGACTAAAGGTCTAAACAAAGAGTTAATCGCTCATTGATAGCACTGCGGTTGAAAACACAGATGTTTCATTTCTTTAAATAACTCCTCTTCCTATGGAATGCTTGTGTCCTGTGAGATATAAGTTCATCCAAATATAATATGGCTCCCATATGGAAGCAATCACACTCCATTTTTGGAACCACTTGACAGAACTCTGTCACGGCGCAAAATACAAGCTTCCTCCTGCCCCGTTTCTTTCGTATGCAGCCAGAGTTCATTTAACAACACAAAATAACTCTGATGGCTGAGAACTTGGCAGTGTTTCATTTTCCCCTTGATCAGGGTGGGGACAAAGAGGGACCAAACAGTATTCAAGATAACATAAGAGAAGCTTGTTCCCTCAGCTTATGTGCAGGTGGGAACCATTAATGATAACCAGCTCGTTGCAACAATCATTTTATCTTTGAATATAGTGAAATATTCGGCCCTGTGTGCAAATTTGGCAAGACAGAAGGTCAGTAGACGGGCATGCGGATTCTGCTTCAAACGTAACATCTCCAGGTCAAGGACTTGAATGAATTGATCCAAAGTTACTAACCCTTTCCTCGTGGATAGTGTAGTAGAAATTGCACAGGTTTGGTCATTATGGGAGGGGAGCAAAACACAGTCTACGAGGGAGGACTCAAAAAACCCTGGAATTTATTTAATAAAAATTGTGTATTTATTATTTTTTTTATTTTAAAGATGTGGGTATGTATTTATTCTTACATGTTTAAACTTCAGTCACTTTCAAAACACTCTCTATTTGGTAGAATACACCCAACAAGACACTTTTTCCACAGCTCAGAACGGTTTTTGAAGTGTCAGTTTTGATGCCTTTTAGTGCTTCTACGGTTTGTGTTTCGCCTTTTTCAAGTCGACAAAACATTTTCCTTCGAGGACTTTTTTCATCCGGGAAACAAACAAAAAAAGTCGCTCAAGGTGAATAGGGAGAGTGAGGCACAGGGGTCATGCTGTTTTTGGCCAAAAACTGCTGAATACTCACATGGTGTGGGCAGGTGCACTGGTAAATCACCCATCATGAAATGGGCAAATGCACGGAAAGAATTTCCAAAAATAAAAAAAAAAGAACTCACTGAAGTCCAATGCAGCCTCTCACAACAACGCTAGCTAGTACATCGATGCTGATGGGTTCTAGAACACTTACCTAGTGGTGGAAACCATAGACTACTATAAGGTGCCTGCTCTCCAGAAGATAATTATGGGGTTTGGGGGGTTTCTCTCCTATGTGGAGTAAGAGAACAGACTCCAGACATTTAATTCTGAGAATGCTCTAACAACAAAAAAACTCACTTAAATGTAATGGGTTTTTGTTTTCTTGAATGGAAAATGAGAATTCTAGTGAGACTATATAATGCAAAAGTGAAAAATGAGACTTTGTATAAGAGACAACTTTTTTGAAAGCCATAAAGTATCATAAGTCTGGCTCTATGAATAATGCATCATTATTAATATATGGCATAAAAATCTTACAACAAATTGCTTTTGTGACTTTGACAACTAAAGGTGGCTGAATAAAAAGTATAAACTGCTTTTCAGACACCTGCACTGTTTCGCTCACTGCGACATTTCAAAGTATGTATAGACCCAACCAGCTATGGATAAAACATATATTTTACACACACACACACACACACACAGATTGCCAATTCCCTTTCTTCTTTCTAAGTCGTCTTTGGCCTACTTCGCTTTCCTGATAGGATTGCTTTTTCACCCAATAGCTATGTGACTCTGGGGTGTCATTCACCATTTAGTACATTGTTGCTGGAAGTAATACAATTTGCCAGGCATTATGCCTGTTCCATGTGTTTATTATGTAGGTTCCATATGTTTTATGCAGTTTCCAGATCTCTGACATAGCAGGGAGGCAGTTGCTTACTAAAAGTTACTAAAATAATCTTGAAATTTCTTAGATCAGCAGTCTTTTAAAACGTCAAAACACGGAGAACGTTATGCTTATGTTAAACTCTTTTTAATATTAAGATTTATTTGCATTTTACTAAAACCACAAGTACTAAAAACTAGTATTTGCTACTTTCAGGACATTATTAAAAATTTCATTCAAAAATGACATAACCGCTCTAGTCTAATGAGTTAAAAGCCGTCGAAAGTCTAATCAGCAAACCAAAAAGCCATTCAGAGACCAGTAATCATTGCATCTCACGTATCATAACACGAACGTGTGAATGAACAGATATGATTGATAGGTCAAAACATAAGTATAGAAAAGTGAGAGGTAACATGGGCTGGGGCCTGGGGCTGGGGTACAAAGGAGGCTTTTTTTAGAGATGGCAAGAAAGAATGCAAAGAATCTGCATCAATCCCCTGCAACTAAAATGGTGGAATGTGAGGAATAAAGTAAACGCGACTCATAATTTCAAAATGTAGGGTAAATAGACTTTAAGACACATTTAGTTTTCGAATTTCATTATACTTGATAACTAAGAGTGTCATATACATTTGTTGGAAGTATAACATAAACCTAATGCTTTTTAATTAGTGTTTGAAAAACTACATAGTATTTACTAAAATCCCTTGAATGAAATGTGGATATGTGTTTATGATGGTATGCCGAGAGATAGATGTTGACAAGGAGAACGGGGATATCTATGGTTTTCATCATCACATAGTTTAATAATCTCTGATACACAACACTGGATCTTCCAAAACTCATAATGAATTTGTAAATAGTAATGACTCCTGAACCTGAAACTGTTTGGGTAATTACCAAACTGAGCAGAAGTCACTGATATTTTGAAATAAATGAAATGAAACGATAACATTTTACAAGCCCTCATTAGGCCTCATTTTTATATTTGATACAGGTTGTAAGAAATATTAGTAGAGCTTATTTATAAGATCCTAAAAGAAGCCAAAAAAAAAAAAGTTGTGTTTTGTAGATCGCAGGCTTCATGGTGGCAACACACACACTGTGACAAAGTCATGCTATAAAGAAATAGGAAATGTAAATACAAGTTCTTGCTCTGCCAACAATGAGATCTGTGACTCCAAGCAATTTTAAAAAGTTCTCAAGGTTTTGTATTTTTAATATTGCCATATTCCTTGTATTCATCTCATAAAGTTGTTTTGAGAATCAGATCATTTGGGATGAAATTCATAAATCACTTGACAGAATAAATTGGAAATGTTCAGTCTATTTTAGCATTCTTATTGAGAAATAGGAGCCATACTGCAGACATTATACATTTTTATTATCATTAAAAGCCATTAAATAATTTTCCTCTTTCAAATATTTGCCAATAAGTTCTTTCATTCAAACGAGAGAAACATGACGGATTTACTATGTATCTATAAACAGGAATTTATCACACTTGAAAATCATTCCAAGGTCTAGAGAGAAGTAGTACTTTATAAAACAGATCTTTAAAAAAAATTACAGTACAATCGCTTTTCTTAAATTTACCAGAAGTCACAGAAGATAATAATGTGGACATTTGTTAATATATCAAACTAAAAATAAACTTGAGAGTGATTTAGTACTTTAAAAATAAAATGAATGAGAATTGAAACTAATGGAAGTCTCCAAATATGTGTTAAATATTTGGACTAAACAAAATTAACCTAGATTCTGACTGCCAGAAATACTTACTTCTGGAATCTAAGACTATAAACCAGCCAAAGAGCTCATTTATCAAGACTAACAGCTTGTTTATTAAGACTTACTTCAAAACCCTTTCTTTGCTGTCCGCCTCAGTACAATTATGTCATAAACTCTCCTCAGTCCAAATCATGTTCTTCTAACAAAACTTTTCTTAAAATTATTGAGCCCAGACTCTAATACTAGTTAAATATCTTTCCTTAATTTCCCATCTTGAAACAGTATTAATTCTAAGTGGTCTATTCCTTTGATGCAATAGGTCTAATGAATTTGCTTTTACTTTGTCAACAGATTTTTTTTTTTTTAGTGGACTTTTGGGGAGTTGACAGCTAGCATCAATTTTTAAGAGGATGACCTCTTACAATAATTAGAGAGACATGATATGCATGAGTATCAGATACCTTCATGATGGGAAAAGATAAAGTTTTTTTTAAATTGAAACAGATAAATCTGAACATGTACAGAGGAAGCTAAACAAACTGACACGTCTTGAACCAGAAATTGTGTACCATGTAAAGCAATCCAGTGGATTGTTTTATAGTGTGTGCAAGACTGGGGATATATCTAATTGAACATCAGTGGAAATCCCTATATTAGGGATTGTATGTCCAGTGGTGGTCATTAGAACTGCCCCCATTTTTCTGGAACTTTAAAAGGAGAAAATTCTATTAATAATATTCTACAATATACTGGCGATAAATTGTGCTGCTCTTGGACCTTTACAGAAAAGTTGTTAATAAAATAGATTGGCATTTCTGTTTTATTATTGGCTCCTTTATTCTTGAATAATCCTTCTCTGAGATAGCATTTGGCTGTCTTCCAAGAACATAAAGAACAATCTTAAACTATCTTGGCTTCCACATCTAAGAAATTGAAATGGTACTGACAATCTTACTGTGGTTTGAGAAGATTGGAAATAGAATTGCAGTCATGATTTTTTTTTTTTAAGTAAAATTGTTCACTTTCTGGATGGAATTATCACTTTTTTGGGACCAGTGGATAATTATTCTGGGCAAGGGTTCTGGAAAAGTACTCTGGAAGAATGATTTACTAAATTGAACCTTTTGGCTAGAGAGGGAATGTTCCTCCCAACAGAAATAATTTGCTAGTTCCTCACCAGGACAATGAATCCTTGTGACCACTGGGTGTGGGCTCAGTGGGGAAGGGACAGTCAGAGAGGAAAAACTCACCAGGCAGTGCTGCAATGCATCTTAGTTATGGCCATTATACCTTAACCTACAGCACAAAATGCCTGTAACCACATTTTCTTCATATAAAACTATTTTCTCAGGTCATATATCTGCTATGGTATGAAATAATTCATTCACAGAAAAGTTTGTCACATTCCACTTTTCAAATCTGATATTAGAAGGAACTGCCTACATGAATTTCTGAGTTTTGTATTGCTAATTCATTCAAAACCATTCGCTGAATGATTTATATCTCAGGTATTATACTCATCCTTAAAGTGATGGCATTTAATATTACAACCAATATAAAAGGTGGATTTCAGCAAATAGGTACCCATATCGTTTCATTTTGTTTATCTTGTTTATCGTTGGGATGATGCTACATCAAAAGCCTTATCTTTATTAAAATGCAACTCAAAAGTTGTTTGCTATTCTTTTTGTTTATACAAAGATTATTGTGTCTTTATCAAATTCACATCAATGTATCAAATGGTTGGCTTTCCAAAGAGAGATTAGAACTCTTATTTGGTGGGGATTAGTAATTCCACCTTCTGTATCTCTCGGCGGCCATCCTCCCTCCCTTTGATCACATGCTAATTCATCATAGATCCATGCCGCCTAATGATCCATCTGTCTAGATTTCCTCATCAGTAGTTGTTAAAATTAGGCAAGGATTTGTTGGTTGGTTATTTTTATTCACAGTCACATTAATGCGAGCCCTAAAGTAATCAGTTTGCATTATGTGGCCTTTCATGCAGGGTGCACAGATTTGCAGCTTGTTTGGTTTATCTAGGCTCATGCTTGCAAGGCAGCTGTTAAGCATTTAGTTAATAAAATCCTCTTCCTCTGGGAAGCTGTGCTTTGTCCATTCACAGGGAGACACGTGTAGCCTGTAAAGTCTACAGTTTAACATCAGAAGCATCTGAAATCATACTTTAAAAAAAATGAACCCTGCTCCAGAATTTGAGTGGACAGGGAGCCAGACACAATTGGACACATTCAAGTCTGACAAAATGTAGTCACTGTGTTATTTTAGTTTTCTTGAATGGGGTGGATTAATGATTATATTTTTAAGATAAATCACATTGACTTCAAGTGTTAGCAAGTAAATTATCTTCAAATGCACTTAAACGATTCAGCCTCTAACCCATCTTCTGTTCAGTGCTTCTGTTTGACTTTTTTTGTTGTTGTTCTTATCTCTCTTTTTCAAATATTGAAGAAATGAAAATATATGAGATTAAACCTTTTCTCATTTGATTGTGTCCCTACCAAAAGATCATATCAATAAAAACTCATTCACATACCTCATTAAAATTCAGTCCCTAGATGAGCAAATTTAATTGGCATGAAGTCTAGATACATAATTATTTAAATTATGAACATTTCCAGAAACAGAAGATTATGATGAAAGGCATCTATTTACATTGTATTGCTCCATTGTGTTGAAAGTTACAATAAAAACAAATACTGCTGAAAAGTGAAATATAAAAGTATGAATATATAACATCTTTTAAAAAGGGTTCTACTTAAAACAACCTAAATGCCCCTTCGTTTATTTGTGTTGAAAAGCCGCTTCACTATTTGAAAGATAAAGTCTTTCTGTTACCAAAAGTTCAAGATTAAGTCCAATAATACTGGTAAATCACCCTAATGTTTAGCACAGACAGATTTGGAACAAGAGCAAAAAACAAAAAACACAGTGACAGAAACTTCTAGTAAAAAATATGTCCAAAATTAGTGTGTGCTCAAATATCACCAGCAGAACCTTGAGACGTGGTTAATGTGAGTCAAAAAAAATCCATATTCAATAGAAAGGCAGAATGTGAAAATTACTTTAAGAATTAGTAGAATCATGACAAAAAGAGAGTTGTGTGTTTGTTATTTTTTCCTTACTACTCAGAAACTCTAGGTGGTATGACTTGACAGTACCGAGGCGATCTTGGAATAAGATAAATACTTTCAGAGTCTCAGAGAAAGAGCTTATAGTTCATTAAAATTCAATACACCATAGAACTGCTGACACTACGCTTTTTATTTCTCAAAAAAGCACCTTGGGTTGAGGTTATTTTTCTTTCTTTAAGATCAGTATTATTATTATTGCGGGTATTTGCCAGTTCAAGACAATATAAATAGAATCGTAAGCATGAAACATCTAACAGCATGATGTAGTTTTGGAAATGCTATCATGTTTCTTTTTCATGTAGGTAGATGTCTTTCATTTCCATTCTTTCAATGTTCTTGTTTTAACTTACTTTTCTGTCATCAAGTAAAATAAGTAAATGAGTTTCTTTTCAAATACCGTCTGCATCGGTGCTTTATATTAGTGGTTATAGTAAAACAATTGGTTCAGTCAAGGAGCCTGGATAGTCCCCTTACTCCATACACCCAAAAAATGAAAACAAGAAAAACAGCAAAGTGTCTGTACATAAACAATAGGGGTGTCCATTGACTAGAGCATTTAGAAGGCAGAGTATCCAGGGGGGCTGGGGATTAGGAACTTATTTAGAAAGTATTCAAAAAGCAAAGACAGTGCTCACACCTTTCCTGGGATTCCAGGCAAGCTGAAGGCTACTTGCAAAACCTTGGTCCCTCGTGTATGAACTTCACCAAACAGTAAAAATGACTCAGAAATTAGGTTTTCCTGTCGAGACGACCATGGTTATGGTTCTTATTACACTGGCCAGAGGCAGCTGAAAAGCTAAAATGATTCCACCAAATTCTAGCATAAATTCTGAAAAGATGATTGAATGCAACAAAACTTTAAAATTTATAATAAAGAGGGAGAGGAAATTAGAATATTGAAAAGTAATAAAGCGTTCCTAGATAGATTTTATTAACTTAAAAAACGAATATTGTGTACACTTTTTTCCTGCATTTTGAATCTTATTTTATTTTATGTTTTTGTTGTTCCTCGGGCTAGCCCTCCACGTTACTGAATTGGTTTTCCATTTGGTTGAGTCTGTGTTTTGCTGTCTCTAATTCATATTTTAAATTGTACATCTACATTTAAAATATAATCTTTACACAACTAATATCAATTATTTAGAGATGATATAAGCAAAATTTACAACAAAATGGCACATATCTCTAAATTCAAAAGTAACTATTTAACAATGAACAATATACTTGTACATGGTCAGTTGTATCTCTTTTGGCATAAGTTTTTCCATTATAGCCTCTCTCAGTATAATGCTTTGCAACTTTATTTTGCATACTTTACTGTTAGTCTTTTTAGGTAAACAGTCTCTACAAAACCTATTTCAATTCATTCATACTAATCATTGGAAAGATCTACCACAATCTACCTCTATTGTTCAATATGCTGGTTGTTTTCAAATGTTCAGTATGATAAAAGCATTGTAACAAGTATTTTTATTTGCCAAATATTCCTAGAATAGAACTACTGTGTGTAATAGGAAACTCATCTGTAAATAGTGATTAACATTGTCAAATTACCTTTGGAAAGATATCTGATTTCCACTCCTACTCTGGGTGTCTATTAGTATTAGCTTCCCCACACACCCACTGCCACTGGTTATAATCATGTTTTCTTCTTAAGCCTTGATTGATTTAGTAGGTGAAAAATCACGTTTTAAAATTTGCCTTTTTTGCTAATGAGTTTGAAGGGAAGAAAGAAAATCCATCAGAGAATCATTACCTCTAGAAGGGAGAAAACACAAAGATATTTTTGAGAAGCCAAAACAACCTTAAGGGTCTATCATTTCTGGGAAGAATGGTAGTGTTTGTAATAAAAATAAAGGAGTTGTATTAAGTAGAGAGTATTGGAACAGAGATCAATTTGATTCCTTTCCTATGACATGAAAAATCTGTTATTTAAGAGTTTCGTGTACCGAAATTATATCTTCTTCAGTTGGCTATAAACGCTCAGTTTTCTGATTCACTTTACAGAATTTTAGAGTTATGTACCTGAAATGACCATTGGAGAAAGTTTTGTCATGGACCCTTTTTTAGTTTTTTTGGGGGGGAAAAACATGAATTCAAAATCTTTATCAGAGTCATGTCTGAACCCTCTGTGGTTAAGTGGAGTCTCCTGACTCAGTGCCATGCTTTTTCCTTTTTTCAGTATACCCATTGGTGTATGCTCAGTGTACCATCGACATTCTCATCAGTCATTAAGCAAACTGTATTGTGAATGCAAATTAGGAACTTTAAAGTAACTTTGGGGGATCCACAGAGATAAAATACCTGCCATGCAATATATAAATTTTACAAGCCTTTGTGAGAGCGAATCTGAATTTATTGCTCAGACAGGTCTTCAGTGCTTTGAATTAGAGATGGAGCTGTGTTCTGCAAGCTGGAATACTCAAGAATGCTGTGTGATATATTTTAATAGACTGAGGATACAGTAGGTATTAAATCAATGCTTAACCAAATTTTAAACAGTAGAATAACTTAGCAATGGGGAATGTGATTGAGGGCCAAAGATAAAAAATGAAAATCTTCTACATATATGTTCTATGTGCAGACAGTAGTTGAATCCCTAGGGAAGGTCTTTCCAGATTAAGTTATGAAGAAGAACAAAAGACCAGTACAGTGACATGAAAGAAAAAAAAATATGACTACTTAGGACAAATTAGTGGCTCTTGGAATTGGAATAAGTGATTGTTATTATTGTTGTTGTTTGGTTATTTTACTCAAGAATAGAGCAAGCAAAATTAATGACATTTTTTTTTTTTTTTTTTTTGAGTTGGAGTCTTTCTCCGTCGCCCAGCCTGGAGTGCAGTGGCATGCTCCTGGCCACCCCAGCATAGACCTGCTGGTCTCTGGCGATCCTTCTGCCTCAACCTTCCAAGTAGCCGGAACTACAGGAGCATGCTACCATGCCCAGTTAATTTTTTTTTTTTAATTGTAGAGACAAGGTCTTGCCAAGTCTCAAATCCACATGCTCAGACAATCCACTCGCCTCAGCCTCTCAAAGTGCTGGGATGACAAGCTGAGCCACTGAGCCCAGCCAAATTAATGACTTTTAAGTGAAGAGTTTATCTTTTTAAAATTGCCCTCCTTGGTATTTCAGAAACTTTTAGGTGACTTGCCTGAATGATGTATTTTTATTCCTCAAATTGGAGAGTTTGTGTAAAACATTCAGAGTTTTCATGTTGACACAGTAATGTCCATAGTTTTAGTGATTAGCATACCTGAGATGAAAAGTAAAATACTAACATAGGTGATTACATGGTCTGTGTTTTTTTTAAACCTAACTATTCATTGCTTTTGACATTCTTCTCTCTTTATTCTAATACCATTTTATAATTCTACGATATATTGTATTTATCTTTTATTGATGGAAGTGTGGAGTGTTTAAGACATTTTATCTTCTTATTTTTAATCATTTAAGTTAAATTTCCAGATTGAAATGACTTCTTGACAAGGAGATCTTGTGATATTAATCAATGTCTTTATCTTCAGACTCATTCTTTGTTATTTGTTAACTCCAAGGTTATATTTCAAATGCTTGTCCTAGATACCAACATCTAAGAGAAAATAATCAAATCCTTTGTAGTTTTATCAAAAACAGACAGCCTTAATTTAAAATCTCTTCACTTGCTATCAGATGGGTTCATAATGCATAAAATACTATCATGGACACCGTCTTCTCTAAAAACATTTGTTTGAATAGTTGTCGCTCATATCTTTTATCTGAGAGTTTCATTATAAATATTGCCAAAGGGTTTAGAGAATGTTGAAGAATAATGTCAGGATTCAGCCTTCATTCATTCATTCATTCATTCTTTAATAAGCAAGTATTATGGGCAACCATGCATCAGGAGCTGAGCCTGGTTATAGGAGTTTGAAGATGTAAAATATATATTGCCTGGTATCAAGGAGTTTGACACACCAGCTGCAGACACAGACAATTAGAATTATAATGCACTTTGAAAGGTGGTACCCTGGTGGCTGGAACTGGCAATACAAGAGCTGGTCTTTTGGCTCCTTTATTTATTAACTGTGTCGTGTAATGCAAATCAATTTGCCTATGTCAGCGGTCAAAGATGTAGCATGGGAATTGTAACTGTACATAACTCCATGACTGGGTTCACAGAGCTGTTGAGAGGATAAATTATATTCTCATGTAGAAGGTTCAACATAAACTCTGGCACACAGTCAACCTTCAGTAAGTGTGAATTATGACCATTACTAATGGTACCACCATTTATGAGACAATAAAACACACAGTTTTGTAAAATATTGGACTTCAAGGGGCCTAATTGTCTCCTGATACGGCAATACTTTCACAAAAGAAATAACTGAGCTCTGACTTTAGGGACAAGTAGTAGTTCATATCCAAGTAGACAAGGGGAAAGATCGCCTTTTAGACAGAGGAGTTAGAACAAAAGCCAAGAAATGTGTAAGTGCATGATATATCATTGGTGAATAATTAATAACAATAAACAAACTGGTTGCTTGGAAAATGATGATATAAATAACTGTGAGCCTATATCAGGGGTCTGAAAATGTTTCTGTAAAGGTATGAAGATTAAATATCTTAGTATTTGGCTATTTAGTAAAATTGTAATGTTGCATAGATTACTATGAGCCTATATTGAGAATTTGTAAATGTTTCTTTAAAGGATCAGACAGTAAAAATTTTAGTCTTTGGAGATCAAACATTTTGTGTCACAACCACTCAACTCTGCTGTTATAGCAGAAAATAGCCATAGATAACACAAATGAGTATGGCTCTTTTCCAATAAACACATATTTATTTTTAGATTAGACAATATAGTTTATTTAGAAAGTAATAAGAGGGAGAAAGAGAATAGAGAGGATAAAAGAGAGAGGAGATTCACCTCTCCAAGGCAGGAGAGGAGGCCAAAGCTTAGGAAACATGGTGGCCACAGCTCAAGGAACACGTGGCCAGATCATAGCTTAGCAGAGCAATGACCCCAACAAACATTTATTTATGGGAAACTCAAATTTGAATTTCATACAATTTTACATGCCATGAAATAGCATGTTGGTATAAGTATTTTTTATATTTTCAATGTTTTAAAAATGTAAAAATCATTCTTAACTCATGAGTTGTACAAAAAACAGAATGTGGGCCAGATTTGAGCCGCAGACTAGAGTTTGCCAAACCCTGGTCTACATAATGGAATGTTATGCAGCAATACAAATATTGTATTTGTTTGGCAAAATGCTTAATGACAGATAAAAATTATCCTGTTTAATTGTACACATAAGGAAAGGCATGGAGAAAACACACCAAAAAGTCAACCGTAGCTTATTGTCAATGTTATAGATTGTAATACATTATAGTGGTTATAATTTTTGTTCTGTCCAATTTTTTTACTCTGAGCATGAATTCATTTGAAGATATGAAAATGTATGTGTTAAGTATGAATGTACTTGAAGTCATTAATTGATCAGTAGTCTGAAGTATCTATAGTATGTGTTCGCTCAAAAAATTTAAATTTTCAAAATCCAAATAAAATCTCTATCCTCAACAATTTTTATCTCTTTAATAATTGATTTTGTAATTTTGATCTACGTAGAGTAAAAAACTGACTTTTCAAAAATGATTTTGAAAATATAAATAAATACCGTATTAAATGGTAGGATTTAATTTTCTTTTGAGCCTCACTTCTGTGTTTCACGCAGTTACTCTGGGAAAGGCATCGCTGATAATGACAATCAGCCCCTGACATTACTGACAGTTGCTCACAGGGGAAGGAGTACATATGTAGATTCTGATGTGAAAGCCCAAAGAAATGTGAGGGAGAAGGAGCATGCCTTTAATCAAGCCTAAAATTTCGGAGAAAAAAATCAGTCATCCCATCCTAAAGTCACAAAAGTATGTAGACAAAAACAAAAACGAAACTCCTAATGAATATAGTCTCTAAGAATCAAATAGAGTGCCTATTTCAGGCTTCTTCATTCCACAAATATTTATAGAACATCCACTATTGGCAATAGGTCAATATAATCACTGAAGATATCATATTGAGACAACGTCACCACATTTAATGGGAAAATAGTAACATTACCTTTAAACCGAAAATGGGACAAGTATAGCTACTACTGCCAATTCTAGTCAACATGAAGATCCTCGTTGGTACAATAATAATAACAATTACAATAACTTCAAAACTCCAACGGCTTATGAAAGAAAAAATCCAGACATATTTCTTGCCTATGTACTCTAGAAAACAATAGGCATCTATAAATTACTAAAAATAATAGACATGTTCAGCAGTATAGCTAAATTCACAATCAATATAAAAATCAATTATATTCCTATATGACAAAGAATTACAAAATAACCTTAGATAAAGAAAGATAGCATTACAATAGCAACTGAAATAAAAAATACCTGCCCATAAAACTATAAAAAAAAATGTGCAGGATCATTTTAGAGAAAACAGTATTAAAAGACACTAAAGAAGATCCAAATAAATGAAAGGGAATCTATGCAAAAAATGTTAATTCCCTCAGAATTAAAATATAAATTGAATTCCATTTCAATAAAAATCCCTGAAAATATTTTGTGGTATTTTAGAAGATGATATAAAATTTGTATGGAAGAAAAAAGGGCAAAGAATAGTCAAGACAACATCGAAGATGAACAAAATACAGCTTTTAAGGATTAATGTACTTAAAGTTGTTCATTGATAAGTAGTCTGAAGTATCAGATAATAAGGGTTAGTTTAAAGCTAGAATGATTGGCCACACTTGCCTCTGAGTGTTGGCCCCCTTTGCAATCTGAGAAAGATGAATAATAAACTTTACTTCTTTTTGCTTTCTTCCTTGTTGCAATCTTGCATTATTCCCATGACATTGGCATTGGCACCAGCCCACCTCACCTCAGTGGACCCTTTCATGTGGCTGTAGTTGACTAATAAAATCCACATTTTTATGAAAAAAAAAAAGAGTGATTTAGAATACGTGCTATTAGTACAAAATAGACTAGTAGTTGTGAAACACACTGAAGAGCCTTGACATGTGATAGAGATGGCTTTAAAGGGCAATGCTTTAAAACAAGAACTACTTAATTCAGCCAGCAAAACGTTATTAGATCGCTTGCACAACACAATACACAGAAAACAACATCTATTATAATCGATATATATTCCATGTTAAAAAGTAAAAGAAATTCGTTGGGTTCTTTGAGTGGTCCTTAAACTGAATTTTGACCCATGAGAAAGAATTAACTATTATTATAAATCAGTCAGGTTGCATCATTTGTTATTTGATCCCATGAATATGGGTACTCTGATTCTAGGTGCCTTAAGCTTTTAAATACCAGAACATTCTTTTTCTAAAGGGCATTTGAAGTTCTCAACTCAACTTACAAGGACACATAAGTGAGGTCCACTGAAGACACTATAAAATCCCTCATTTTTTTCTTTTTTCTGATTTGAAGTCTCACTCTATCACCCAGGCTGGAGTGCAGTGGCATGCTGCACGGCCACCACAGCCTCAACCTGCTGGGCTCAGGTGATCCTTCTGCTTCAGCCTTCCAAGTAGCTGGAACTGCAGGCACATGCCACCACATCCAGCTAATTTTTGTGACTTATTGAAGAGACGAGGTCTCACCAAGTTGCCCAGGCTGGTCTCGAACATCTGGGCTCATTTTGGTCTCCCAAAGTGCTGGGATAACAGGCTGAGCCACCGCGCCCGACCCATTTTTTCCTTAATGTAAGTGTCATGGAATTAACTTAAAGTATTCGGGTCTAGGGTTTCCTTTTTCCAGTGAAACACTGGTTATCTGAAAAACAAGGAACGCCTACCTGTACCTTCAAATAGATGTGAGCAATTAATTGAGCAGTTGTGTTGGGCGGAATTGTTGTTCTGGAGCTTATGAGAAAATGCCCAGAGCCAGGTTTGGACCAGAATCTTACCTGACTCTACTGGCACTAGGTTTTCCCTGTGGCCAGTGAAATCATCCTTAACAATCTGCCTACCTTTCTAGAATGGAATGTTCTATACTTTGATATTAGTGGGCTCCAGGGACATGGACCCTCGTCAATACTTAGAAAACTGCACACTTAAGATGCATGCATTTTACTACATGTAAATCATATCTCAATTTTTAAAAACGGTTAACAAAAACAAATGGTGGGTGGAGATGGTTGGCAAAGAAGTTTGGGATCCGTATCTTGCCTCAGCCCCTCTTCTGCTTTGCGATAACACAATGCACATGTCTCGTAAAAGCTCTGCCGAATGCTTCAGACAAGCTTGAGATTAGCTACGTTCAACATGGGGCTTACTAAATTTAACCCTAGGGACTCCCCTTTTCTCTTAAAAATAACTCATACTACCATCCTACAGAACTAGCATTCTCCAGAACCCACTTAGCGAAATACCAGATTCAAAGATTTTTCAGAATCTTTCCTAGCATCTTCTATTCTAATATTAATAAGTATAAAATGTAGAATTATACTCTATGAATAATGTCTTTGCTACATTTCTAGCCAAAGACTTCCGTGTGCCTTATTCTAAGCTCCCCATAAGCATTTTCTAAATACTAAAAGAATAACAATTTCCTATTAGAACCATCATCACATTGCATGGCATCATTCTCAGGGGTGGAGAAAATATGTCTCGTGGGTCAAATCGGACAAAAGACTTTTTTGGTTAAGTGCTTTTTATATTTATAAATGGTTAAAAGGAAATACAACCAAACAAACATTGAAGAATTTGCAACAGAGATTATAGGTGTGCCCCAAAGTCTAAATTATTTACCATCAGACATTTACAGAAATTATACTGACCTGTGGTTCATGTGACTCTGTCTCCACAGACTGTAGCTCCTTGAGAGATATACTATATCTGGACACTATAACCAGGGTCTGACACACTCAGTGCCCCAAACGCAGTTGTGCAAAATAAATATTTTTTAAAGAAAAATAAAAAAGAAATAATTCTCTGCCATCGCTCCAGGAATTTGGGACCATTATTACAGTCATGACATTTTGAACATGTTACACTTTATTTACATGTTGCATTTCATATGTATATATTACAGATAGCTATACTATCAGGTTTATTAGTTCTGGGTTTCAAAATTCAGAGCTTACAGATAGAAAGGCGAGAATCATCACTATAGATTTAGGTCTTGAAAGTGAACAAGATCACTCTGGAGGAATGCATTCAATGATAAGAAGAGGGCCAACTATCATACTATGCAGAAAAAATGAAAGATGAAGTGGAACTGCTTTTCTTTCAGGCTCTAGAATGCTGTGATTTTGAGGAGTGAAAAAGAGGAGGGGAAACAAAATCCATTAAGTTAGGTCATCATCATCATACTGGCAGGCTTTACAACCAAAGTAAAAAAAGTGAGAAATCTGGGGGATTTGGAGTTATTTCCCTGTTATGACAACAACCATGCAAATTGATGTAACACTGCTTACTATTTAACTTCAATCCATGCAAACTTTGAAAATATAACATAAAAGTATATGTAAGCATACATTTGAACCTATTTAAGAAAAACAAATACTGAAGTATAAAGCTTCCAATAAATGGCATGTTTAACCACCTCTGTCATTCACCCAAGTTACATAACACTAGGAGAATGTATTTGCATCATCTGTGATGTACAATCATTAACTACAGAAACTGATGCTATTTTTAGAGGATGCCGTGTATATTAACAGAGTTGTATGATCTGCTTACTCATGCACCTACAAGATCTGTCATATTGCTCATTTGAAAGATAAAGAACAGAGGTTCTTAAATTTTCATTTGCTTGTATATCGGTCCAGAAATAAATCCTATGATATCAAAGCAGTCAGCAGAAGCTATGTTTATTCTTCTAAAAAAGAAAGAGAGGATGTTTTTATTTGCAAGGATTGTGAAAAATAAAATGGAGGAAATATATAAAAGGAGAGACACACATAAATATGGAACAGGAAGCCAAGACTGTATTTCTGCACAATATTACCAAAATTATCCTTTCATTTGTGATAAAAGTCACAGTGTGTTATCAGTCAACTACAGAATGCAATAGTTCATGCATTTGAAAACTACATAAACAAGTCTTCTGCTTCCTGGAAGATAGAGTAGGGTGCTATTCCCTATTAATCATACTAAATTTTTACAACTAAAAACCTTGAACCTTATGCATATTACACAGACATAAGAAGACTTAAATATGGAGGGAATAAGTCAAATTTGAAAGGCACCTTAAAACCCAAGGAGCAAAACAATAATGAGCGTTCCAGGTTTCTTTTCACTTTACTATCTCAGACTTGAAGCTGAAAAAGCCAGTTCCCACACATGCCAAAGGGTGAAGATAAAAAAAAAAAAAAAGTTTCAATGAAAGCCTGGTCTCTCTAGTCAAAGGGACAGGAGAGGGACAACCGAGTAAGATAAAAAACTTTTAGACAATTGCTCTACTTAATCTAACATCACAGAAAAAAATCATGACCCCAATTCCATCCATGCCATGAAAGGCTGTATATGAGTTCTACACTTCCACCTCTCTAGTCTGTAATAAGTACTTCCTGTCCCCTCTAGCTCATCCTCTCTGGAATAGTGTGAGTGAAGGACAAATGGGGAACTGAAACTTTCATCCCTGCCCAGGCAGTAATAAGTCCCCTCTCCCCATGATGTTAGTGGAGACCATTCAAGAGCAGTAATGAGAAACTCTTATCCTTTTCAGCCAAGGTGCTCTCAACAGAGGCTTAGTAGGCAGCCAGAACTCCCAGTTCTACACAGAATTTAAAAAGAAGCCTCCCTGCACTCAGATGATCAACTGAGGCCCACTGGGAAACCTGGTCTTCTATTGTCACTAGAAATAAGGAGGTAGTGCCCTTCTCCTTCTGCTACAACAGTATCAGAGGAAACCAGCTAAATCTAGCAAAACATATACAGTCCTTGAAAGTAAAACTGAAAAAGAACGATTTTTTTAAAAGAAGATCTAAACAAATGGAGGGACATACCACATTCATGGATTGGAAGACTCAACACAGTAAGAAGGTCAATTCTGTTAAAATCGAGACACAGACTTAATGCAATACCTATCAAAAGGCTTTTTGTATATATATAGGCAGAAGTACTCTGAAATATATGTGGAAAGGCAAAATAACTAGAACAGCTAAAATTATGAAAAGAAAAATAAAGTGGGAATAATCAATCTACCCAATTTCAAGACTTATTTATAGCTACAGTAATCAAGACTGTGTGACATTGGCAGAAGGATAGCCACATAGATCAGTGGAACTGAATTCAGAGACAGACCCATACAAATCTGTCTCCTTGATTTGTAACCAAGGTGCAAAAGTAATTCAGTGGAAGAAAATAGCAATTGCTGGTATAATTGTGCATACATGAGCAAAAAACAATTCAATATAAATCTAACACTTTATATACAAATTAACTCAAGTTGGATTATAAATTTAAATGTGTAATACACAATTTTACAACTTTTATACAAAAAATAGAGAGCACAGGAGAAAAGCTTGTAGATCTGGGGTAGGCAGAGAATTCTTGAACTTGACACCAAAAGAAGAATCAGTAAAAGGGAAAAAATGGTAAATTGGGCTTCATCAAGCTTACAAATATTTACTCTGTGAAAAGACTGTAAAGAAGATGAATGGACAAGTTCTGGGAAAATATTTACAAATCAGACCTCCAACAAAGGGCCAGTATTTAGAATATACAATACAAAGAACTTTCAAAATATGACAGTAAAAAAGCAACCAATCCAATTAGAAATGGGCAAAAGACACGGAGAAATACCTCCCCAAAAGGATATAAAGATGGCAAATATGCAAAATGAAAAGACAGCATCGTTAGCCATCAGAGAAACACAAATGAATACCACACTGAGATCTAACTGTATAACTATCAGAGTGGTTCAGTAATAGTGACAAGCCCAAATTCTGGTGAAGATGCAGAAAACGGGTCCATTTGTGCATAATAATGGGACTGTAAAATGATATAACCACCAAGGAAAATTTAATTAAACTAAACATGCAACTAATGGACAACCCTGCCATTGCAATTCTGAACATTTATTCCAAAGCAATGGAAACGTGGCTCACACAAAAACCTAAGTGCAATACATCCTGGCAGTTTTATGTATAATGGCCTAAAACTGAAAGCGACCTATATGTTCTTCAACTGATAAATGAGTAAACAAAATGTAGTGCACATACTATGAAGAAATACTCAGTAATAAGAAGGATAAAACACTGATTGCTGGACTGAATTTTAAAAATCAAATGATAAGATCTCTGTAGAAGATATACTTTAGACTCAAAAACACAAATATATTAAAAATAAAAGTTTGGACAAATATGCCTTGAAAAATGTAAAGATAATAGAAATGGAGTGAATTTACTGAGACCAGACAAAATGGACTTCAAGACAAAAATGTTACTAGAGACAATTAGTAATGTTTATCATGAGCTATCAGAGTTCCAGATAATTGAATTGAACAATTTAATGACAATAGTTAGAGACATCAATACCCCACTCTCAATAGTGAATAGTACAACTAGACAAAAAATCAGTAAGGAGCTAGAATACTGAAATCACCCTGTTTCCAACTAGACCTAAATGACATCTATAGAACTCTTTATTAAGCAATAACAGAATGTACATATTTTACAAGTGTACATTGGACATTCTTTATGATAGTGTTTTTCTTTGAAGAGGTTAACAAATGGACAAATGTTTAGCTAGATTGAAAGAGAAAATAAAGATGAGATTATAAAATTCAGCAACGAGAGGGGCAACACCACCAACTTTGCAGAAATTTTAAAATAAGGGAGCACCATAACAATTTTATGCCAAAATTTAGAACACTTAGATGAAATGGACACATTCATAAAGAGTCAAAAATTACTGAAAGTAATCCAAGAAAAAATAAACGATCTGAATAAGTCTATAACAATTAAGTTTATTTACCAATTAACACGTTTCACTCAAAGACAAACACAGGCCCAGATAGCTTCACTGGTGAGTCTGTCAAAGAATTTAAAAAGAAATGATTTCAATCCCACACAAACTTTTCAAGAATACAGAAAAGGAGAGAACTTTTATCAACTCATTGTAAGTGGCTACTAGCACCATGATTCTAAGGCCAAAGCTACTAGTATTTAAGAAAGTTATAGTCCAATATCCCTCATAAATATAGATATGGAGATTCTCAACAATATAAATAGGCTTATACATCATGACCAAATGGGATTTAGTCTAGGAGTGCAAGGTCGGGCAATATCCAGAAATCAATTAATATAATAACCATATTCATAAAATGAAGGACAAAAACCACATGATCCTTTCATCAGAAGTAGAAACAACATTGAACAAAATATAATAGTCACGTATAATAAAACTCTCAATAAACTTGGGATAAAAAAATAACTTGTTCAGCTTAATAAAGGGCATTTACCAAAAAAAAAACCCCTACTACTCATATTATTATTATCATTATTATTTTTTTTATTATGGTATTGTGGGGTACAGTTAGGGGTTAGGCATACCAAAATGCTTCGTTCAGGCACCCTTGATGATAAGAGGTGTCTCCCCATCCCCAGACAGATATTTACCACCATTACTGCTCATATTATATTTAACAATAAAAATTGAACACTTTCACCCAAAGATTGGGATTGATCTTGTGATTTTTATTCAACTTTTCACTTGAGGTTAATTTTGAATTAGTCCTTGCAGTCAGGCCCACAAAATGTGCTTGGATTATAAAGGAAAAAGTAAAATTATTTTTATTTGTTAAATAAATAATTTATTTAAAATATATTTTTTAAGAGATAGGGTTTCGTAGTCACTTAGGATGGAGTTCAATAGTACAATCATAGCTCACTGTAGCCTCAAACACCTGTGCTTAAGTGATCCTCCCACCTCAGTCCGTCTAGTAGGTGGAACTGCAGGCAATTGCTTCTTAGCTAAGACATCAAAAGCACAAGCAACAAAATTTTTTTAAAAAAGATAATCTGGATTATGTCAAATTTTTAAAAATTTGTGCTTCAAAAGGAACCATCAAGAAAGTGAGATTTATATAGAAATCCAAAGCACTCATGAAATCCAAAATAATTTAGAAAAAGTGTGAATTAGGGACTCATATTTGTCAAATTCAAAATTTTACTAGAAAGCTACAATAATCAAGACGGTGTGATACTGGCATAAAGAGAGGCAATTAATAAACATGAGACCAGAACTTAATCATTATACTGGGGTCAACTGATATTTTGACAATGAAACCAAGCAACTCAGTGGAGAAAAGATGGTCTTTCCAACAATAATGATAATAAAATAGAATATCCATATTCAAAAATATAAATTTAGATCCTTACCTCACACCATATATTTAAAAAAACCATAATTTATAATTGACCTATATATAAGAGATAAACTATAAGATTATAGGAGAAAACATGGATTTGGCACTAGGTAGAGATTTATTAGATAAGACACCATTAGAAAAACTTACAATTTCAACTTCATCAAAATAAAAAACTTTGGACTTTAAAAAGAGACCCCATTAAGACAAATGACACACCAAACCACATAAGGGGAGAAGATATACACATTTATATTCAATAAAGGATTTGTACCTGAAGTATATTTTAAAACATTTGCAACTCAATAATAAAAAGACAAATGATCCAATTAAACAAGGACAAAAGATCTGACTATTCAAAGATATACAAATGGTTCATTAATAAGCACCTGAAGAATGTTTAATATAATTAGCAACTAAGAAAATACAAATTAAAATCACAGTGATATGTGATTTTTCACCTGATAGAATGCAAATAATAAAAAAGACAGAAAGTAATAAATATTGGAAAGAATGAAATGACACTAGAATGTGCATAGCTGTTGAGAACATAAAATGGTATACTCACCTCAGAAAATGATCTGGCACTTTTGTAAAATGTTCAAGAAAAACTTACTGATGACCCAGCAGATATATCCTATGTGTCAACTTAAAAGAAATGAAGAACATATGCTCACACAGAGATGTGTGCAAATATAATTACTGTATTATTTATAATAACCAAAAGATTAAACAATTAAAAACTTCCATCAATTGGTGAATGGATAAACAAAAAATGGTATCTCCATATAGTGGAACATGCCTCAGCAATAAACAGGAACTTGCTACAACATGGAAAATCCGCCCTAATGCTATGCTATTGAAAGATGCAGGTGCAAAGTCCTTCACATTGTATGATTTCATTTATATAAAAATCTATAGAGTCAGAAAACAGATTAGCATATGGCTTGAGCTATGGTGAGAGCAAGGATTGACTACAACAGACTAGAGGGGTATATGGTGGATGGTAGAAATCTTTTTTTTTTTTTTTTTGAGTTGGAGTCTCACTCTGTCGCCCAGACTGGAGTACAGTGGCCGCTCCCGGCCACCACAGCCTCGACCTGCTGGGCTCTGGCGATCCTTCCGCCTCAGCCTTCCCAGTAGCTGGAACTACCGGCGCGCGCTACCACGCCCGGCTAGGTAGAAATCTTTAAAACTGGATTGAGATGATGTTTGCACAACTCTATAAATGCACTAACAGTCATTGGATTGTATACTCAAATGGGTGAATTTTATACTATGTAAATGATAATTCAATAAAGCTGTTTTAAAAGGGTGAGCTGATAAAGGCACATTCAAGGGACATACAGGGATAGATTTTGTTTTTGTTTTTATATGTAAGTGTTGGGCATCATTGCCTTCAGGCTGTCTGCTATAGGTATTGTATCTCTCTACACAGCTTTTTATTAAATATTGAATAGCAGTGAGTTTGACACTACAATCCCTGACAAGTATCTGGAGTGCAGTTACCCTAGGTGGCTGAGTAGGTGAGGAGTCAAAAGCTTTAACAGTCAGTTGAGCTGGAGTCAAGATTACTTTCTTCTTGAGAAAGTTAAGGAGCTTGGAAAAACACATGCTGGAATAGAAAGCCACCCCACCTTATTTCTTGACTCTGGTTGCTCAAGTAGAATAGGTGAGCAGATTCTAAAAAGCTAACCACTTCAGGTCACATCTGCCCTAGAAAAGGCTACAGAATAAAAACATAGAATGCATTTTGCAACTATGCCTGTTCCTTTTCATGGTCATGGTTAGGATTTAATTTTATGCTAACCATGACACTGATAATTACTAATGGATTGCTACCTGGGCACATCTTGAAGTAGATACTGAAACTGACTAAAGGGATACGATGATGTCTCCCAACCAGGCTGGATGGAAATTCCCTAAGGAGTTGTTGAGGTTCTGAACCCAAGAAAGACGGAGAAAAACTTTCTGAATTTTGTAACTCAGGCAACTTCCTGTGTACCATCTCCCTGTGTACTGTTGATGCTCTGTGGGCCTTACAATATTAAAACCCATCTCAATTTGAAGAGTTACATACTTCATTCCATTCCATTTCCCCAAAGATTATTTTATGTTACTTCTTCTCTTCTCTCTCCACACCTTAATCTCCTCTAAATCTGTGGACTACAGCATTGCAAGGGATATGGCAGTCTCTTTTGTTCCTCTGTCCCCAGAAGGAATTTCTCTTCCTTTGTTTAGATTTTGTTATTGAACATATGTGCCTTAATGCATAGTACATTTGAAATCATGTAACTGTGAGCTGGTTTAAAAATACATGATGAGATTAATGATAGTTATTAAGGAAGATATTATCAGTACACAGAATCTTTGCCCATTTGCACAAAAAGTCAAAGCTTCATAGTTACAATTACCTGAACATCTTTAGCCTAAACCCTCTAGATCTGTTTTGTGTCTATACAGGCCTAACCTACTGGAATTTCTTATTAACACAGAAACCAAAAAATAGAACATTTACTTTCTATTTGGGGAAAGAGAGAGAAACTTTATTAATTTCTGTATGTAACAAATACCAATAAATGGATCCTATCTAAATATGAACGTACTGCTGAATCTCCACATACATTTTATTGAAGAAGTAAAAATGTTTTCAGGTCAATTCCAAGATGTCCACAAATGACAAAATCTGAACAACCTTCATATCTCCTGGCTCCTCAATTATAGCATTTAAATTTGCTTAGACTTTGGTTCCTCAAGTCCAAAAAGGAGTTAATTGTACTAAGATCATCAGATCATCATGAATATTTAATGAGATAATGCATATAAGGTACTTAGCAAAGTTACCTAGCACATCATTGGCTCTCAATTAATTAGTCATTATTATTTACATAGTAATTCACTGTTAATAATAAAATGAATTTTGGCAGAAAAAGTGCTGGAAGATGAAAACTAAAAATGGAATCATTCTTTTAGTATTAAATAAATTTGAGCATATTCTTGACACAAGGGAAAAGGACCATTATTTAATGTGTCCTACAATATATCTATTTTTTAGTTCTGAGAAGCAAATATTACTAGTTCGACTGAGTCCTGTTTTGGAACTCCACTGAAAAAAATTGTTTTTGGAGTATATTCTTCTTTTTGGAGGGGAAGACAATTGGAGTGAAGAGGAGGCTTGAAGACCCAGATTATCAGGGACTTGAAACGTGCTTTATGCTCTCACAAGTTGCCTCCAAATAAAACTGGTTTGCTAGAAATAATTGTCTGTAGTTCCAGCTACTTGGAAGGCTGAGGTGGAAGGATCGCCTGAGCCCAGCAGGTTGAGGCTGCGATGGCCATGAGTGAGCATGCCACTGCCCTCCAGCAAGGGCAACGGAGTGAGACTCCAACTCAAAAAAAAAAGAAAAAAAAGAAAAAAAAAGAAAGAAAGAAATAACTGCCAATAGATTCTTTAATTTCCAAAGAAATCTGTGTAGCTGCTTTTATAATCACTACCATCCACCATCAACAATTTATTCTGAGAACCGTAATAATTATGCTCTTAAATATTCAGTGTAAGAAGATCTTGGCTTTTTACCAGAGGACTCCTACTTGCAATGACGCTTACAAAAAATAGATGTAGCTTTAACTTCTAAGACTTAAGCTGTTTATTGACAACATCATAAAAATATAATATATTATAATACAAAATTACTGTAGATTGAGGGCCTCTTACTGACATAATGAGAGAGTTAGGATTGGGGGGCCAAATTGCTCCAGTTAGGTATTAATTAAACAATTTCATCCCCAAGGAAGGAGTCTTGGTTGGCAGCTTGACTGTACTAACAGATGAACTTGTTTTGCAAGCAAATGAGTAAACAAATATGTTAAATATAATTAATTTGGTTTTTACACATTGTTCCTTCACTTTTTAATTTGCCAAAGAATTCCCATCTTCACTTAAACATAGATGACCGATTGCACCAACATTACCTATGTCTTAGTAGGTATGAGTAGGAAGATGAGAAAAAGCTGTTTTTACATCAGTGTCACATGGTACTTGGCACACAGTTCTCAGTTGTGTGGTGCTATTAAAGATGCTCCTCAACACAGTACTTCAATTAATTTACCTGATTTGCCTAATCAGTCTCCTTTACAAATGATTTATCTAGTTAAGTGAACAATTGTCTTTCAATAAATTGTATAGAAAGAGAAGGCAGTGTTGTGTGGAGATCAGATTTGAGAAACCCAAGATTGGATGTAGGGGAGCCAAATAGAAGGGAAAACTGGGGAAGGGGGAAACTGACCCCAAGTCTGATCAACTTATTCTCCCTTGGACAATGCGTCTAAGACCTCTGTAATGGCTCTTTGCCCAGGAGGTGGAAACATTGCTATGGGACTCACTTTACAGATAGTATCTATTGTAAAACCTAAGAAGAATACTTGAGATATTTTTCAGGCTTTGTACTTTTGACAGACCCTTGGTGCCACTTAGACCTAGAACACATATCAGGAATCCCGATCCTCTGACCCTGAGATGCCCCCTCCTATAAATTGATTCTACAGTGGGAGGACAGTCTTGACATCCCCATGATGACCAATCTTCAAATAACCAGAAGCCCCTATCCCCTTGCCCGCCAGGTTCCCTTAAAAACCCTATCCTCTGAATTTTCAGGGAGGCCGATTTGACTAATTTCTCCCATCCTTCTCACTCAGCTGTTTGGCAATATTAAACTCTTTCTCCATTGTTAAAAAGAAAGAAAGAAAGAAAGAGAAGGCAGTGGAAGAATATTTGTTCTCTGATCATGAAAAATATATTGTGTTGGTATTATTGAAAAAGTCACTTTTTTGCAGTATGCATGCCTTAAAATAATCTTCATGAGAACACCATTTCAATAAGACACTGATTGGGTCATTCATTTTGTATAATGGAAGCATACATAACACTTACTAAGCAACAAAGAGTTATTTGAAGTGCTTTATTAAATCTGTTTTTTTTTTCCAAATAGCTATGTGGATTAAGTATTATCCCCATTTTAACAATGAAGAAACTAAGAAATAGAAAAAAAGTTAAGTAGGTTTGAACCTAGACAGTCAGATCACGTACCACCGCCTCAACACCTGCTGGTTCTTACAATCCTGTCTCCTTAGTGTTCTTTTCAGAACTGGACATAAGAGATCAGTTAAGCAAATACAACTCCTCATCAGTCTATTTCTTGGAAAACATAAAAGTTGCTTGTCTGTTCAGAAGCGATCCATTCTTGGCACATAAAGTGAAGACTGTATGGGCAGACTCAGTTTCCCTAAAAGATTGGCCCAAGGAGAGCAAAGGCAAAGTGTATTGAACAGAGACACTGCGCCTGAATCTAAGCTTTCTTTTGCCCCTTGTTTTTATTTGGGCACACCCCTCAGGAGTGCTTTTTTTTGCTGACCCTCGGCTTATAAGCATCCTGGGAGTCCACATCATGTGATGTTTTAGAATGTTTCACTTCATGTAAACAAGAGTTTGGTTTATTTGAACAGAGTCAGGTTTTAAAGGGTATTGCATGTTGAGTGTGAGGTGTTCTAAATGCAAGAGTGTAGGAGACCACTGAAGCGTCCCCAGAAGAGAAATGGCAAGTGAAAGACAGGCCTAAGGACAACTAGTCTCTGGAAAGGTGCCCGGTGAATGGAGGAGGGCATGGGTGTGGCCAGAGACCAGGTACTCAGGTTACTGGAATGAGGAGATAAGAGAGGGAGAAGATAAAGAGATAGGTCCAAGGTGATGCCAGAGTTTCAAGCCTGGGTAACTATAAAAATGTAGTCTCTTTCACATCACCAGGTGAGAGAAATCTTGCTTGGGAGGAGAGGAGAGGGACAGGGAAGATGACATGAGCTGGAAGACAGAACATAACTGTGACTTTGAACAAAGACTTATTTCAACCATTACCCAGCATAATGAGAGTAAAAACGTTCAAGCTTTTAAAATTAGCATGAGTATCTTAGTTGAGAAGTCTTATTTGTTTTTGTTTTTGTTTTTTGTCTATGTCAGCACTGGTCAGTGGAGAGACACTTCTTCACTAATACTATATTATCTTACTGTAGCCCTATTCTGTGAGGTAATCAATTAAAACCAGGGCCACCTAGTTTTCTCATGGAGCCTGTAGTTTTTCTTCTCATAGTAGTCATCATAATTTGTAAATATGTACTCATTTATATGTTTACTTGTTAAATGTTTCCCCCCAAGCTGGAACCTCCATGAAGACACAAACTTTACTACCTTTTAGTGGCAAAGCATACCTAGTTGTTAGCATAGTTTATAGCACAAGATAAATCAATGATTCAGATTTCTTATCCTCGCGAAAAGCTAAGATGTTTCAAATCTTACAGACTCAAAAACTGAAGTAATACCTGTATGATATTATTCATCTCACTGTATTGAAAAAAGAAGTCTATGAACTTCCTGGACTGATATTAGAAATCAAAGGTTAGGGATATTTGCAACTAGGAATTGCTAATTTTAAACAGTCCCCTTCCAAGTGGTTAAACTATAGAAACATCTCAAATATTTGGGTTCTTGCATATGAAATATTTATGGAGATAAAAGGTTGTAACATAACATTATAATAAGCAGGCAGAGAAGCCTACTCTGGATCAGAGAGATTTGCATTATAACTAATAAAAGTTAGGCTCACCGCTGGAGAGCTACAAGAAAGGAAAAATACTTTTAGAAATGAAAAAAAGCATGTTCATAAAAGTTCAAATACTTCAATCAAAGTACAGCACGATATACACTAATTTTTTTCACAGATGAAAGACCCAAATAAAGTAAGCTTTAAAAAAAATCAAAGTACAATAAAGGTCTGTGATCCAGAACATCTTCAATCACAGCCTCTTATTCTGCTCTGTCATCTAATTTCACCATTCTCCACTCCAGTGCCTTTGACCTTCGGAGAACAATAATGCCAATGACTTTTACAGTTATTTGCCCCATTGTGCCACTGTAATTGAGTTCATCTACGAACCTATTTGACATTGTATTAATAATTATGTATGCTAGAAGTATTTTAGTCACACTAATAAGTCTTTGTAAAATATAATCAAGAGACTTGAAAAATGTTTTGTTATTGATGATGAAGTATCCTAATGAATTTCTCACTATTGTTTGACTTTTAAAAACTTATTTATCTTTACATTTATGCCTAGAAATAAAAACAAAAAGGACATTCGTATTTTAGGATGTTATTTTGTCTTGTACTTAGAGGAAACATCTCTCTCCCTCTAAGTGTTCCTGCAGCTTGATATGGGCAAGAAAACAATTAGTGTTTTCCTTTTAATAGTGAACAAAAATGGTCAGTCATTTTAACTGTTTTATACATTCTCAAAGGTCTTATTAACCCAACACTCTTAAAATATATTGAATCTAAACCAATATATATGCGTGAGTATGTGTGTGTATGTGTGTGTATATATATGTGTGTGTGTGTGTGTGTAAATACATATATATGTGTGTGTGTGTGTGTGTATATATATATGTATATATATATATGGTTTAAAATGGTCTCCATAGACTAAACATGTTTTTCAATAAGCAGTGTCTCAAGCAAAAAGACAAAAAGTAGAAAATAATATTCATCAAAAATATATCTTACTTGCAACAAGTACTCAAATTCTTCCATGTGCTAGGTGTGTAATTTCCAGAAATATTAACAGTGTCAAATAGCTATGTAAAAAAGAAATTCTGAATTTTTATTTGCCTTAAATAATACCCAATACAACAAAATCCTAATGCATAGATTATTGTAGGCAGTTAGAATTTTGTTTTATTTTATTTTTATTCTTTTTAGAAAACAAGATTTATTGAGAGGACAGAAAACTCCCACAGTGGGAGGGGACCCGAAGGGGTTGCCAGAATTTTATTTTTAATGTAACTTTATTTCTTAACCAAACTAAGATTTTAAAATGTACATATTTAAGTTGTATAAATCGCTCTAAGGCCAAGTAGGTTTTGACCCCATTGTTAACAAGGGTTTCCTCCAATTAGGCCAAGATATGCATAACAATCAAAAAGAAAGTTTTATGACTGACACTGGTGAGCCAGGCAGATGAGAGAAACCCAGGGCAGTCTGAGAAATGGCATCAAAGTATATCAGGTCCAAGCCTGAATGCATTTCCTGTAACATATGAGGAGGGCAATGATGAAGAGAATGAAAGTAGGCCAAATGTTTCTAATCAATTATTGCCTGCCTACCACTTACACATGAATTAGACCTTGTTCAGGAAGTCACTTATCATATGCCCAGATGATAAGCTTGTGATCTTTTTCTACTCTCTACTACCTCACAATGAACTGTTCTTTACATTTTAAGCATGTGTACAATTTGAGTATATTCTTCCTCCCCAGCTTTGTCAGATACCTGACAGGTCAGTTACACTTTGTGGTTATCACTGCTTCATACCCATTCTCACTCCCTTCTCACAGTTTTATTTACTGCACTTTCCCCTAAAACTAATGTCCATCTTAACACCCCTCTACACAATGTCCATCTTTCTATGTTTATTCAATACATAGTCCATCATCCCATGATGTCATGATCAAGTTCACTTTTTTCTTATTCTTTATCCATTTTCAGGTCATTCCAAATAATTTTTACTTTAACGTTAGTCACTACTTTGAAATTTGACATATGAATGGTTTTTATTTGTTTCAAGCCCACAGGGTAGTCATCTAACTGAATTGGGGAGTCTCCCCCATGAGGGGCCTATATTTTTTGCTTCTTGGTACCTGTAATTTGGTTGCTAGCTATTCTGGATGCCATATTGAAGGAGCAGATCCCTCGCTGAGCTGATTATCCAATATGACAACCAAATGGGAAGTAGACAAAAGCAAGAAGAGACTGTGCTGTCACTGCTAGGGTAAGGATAGTAGTGAAGTCCCCATATTTGCCTATTGAAATACCAACAATGATGACTACCACAATTACAAAAATAACTGGGCTCCTACTCGGTGCCTATTTTGATTCTATACCAGGGGTTTAACTATATATCACATTATTTAGTTAGAATAGCAACACTATCAAGTAAGTGTCATCATCTCCATTTTAGAAATGAGGTTTGAAGAACATAGGGAACTTGTCAAAGATGATTTAGAAGGTAAGAGTGGTGAAATCTGAATCAAAATCTAGTTGATTGATTTTAAAGCTCTGGGAAGAGCTTATACTTGTGAAAACTATATACTTGTTCACTAAAACAGTAATCATCCACCAAAATTATTCAAAAGCAATGATTATTCGATCAAATCTTGTTGAGCTCCTAGATCTGGTAAAGCATACAAATAATTAAAGATACAACCCTTATAATGAAGAAAAAAAATTAGATGAATGGTAGGTTTTAAGAACTAGATGAGAAAGGAGAAAATCCTTGAAAAAAGGGGAAAGCATTTCTATTATCAGACAGGAAGGCCTTGGAGTTGAGAGGAGAGTACATAAGCAAAGCACAGCTCCTGGTCCAGATGACATAGAGTAAACTAACTTGGCAAAAGGAAAGAGTTCACAATGAAGTGATGAATGAAAAACTGTCAAGTTGTCCCAAGGAAAGAGAAATGAAAGCTCTTTGAGACCGACTGATGTGAAAAGAAAAGTTAGAGCAAGAAGAATTTTCTCTGTACTTGCCTCACTTCTTTCCATTTTCTTCTCTTTTTTTCTTCCCTGAGTCCTTCTCTTTTAGAGGTCTTTGGCAACTTTTGTTTTTTTCATGTTATTTTATAAATTTCTGACCAACCATGAACTGTGACATTGTCTATGAGTGTCTCTCTAATTTTATTTTTCTTTCAATGTGTGAAATACATTTTTTTTTCAGGCGTAATATGTCAGGCTATGCAACGTAGCAAAAAAAATTCATGGGTTTTGAAGGCAGACAGAGCCAGATTTGACTACAATTCAGCCATTTGGGGTCAAGTTGCTTATTCTATATGTACTTTACATTATTAATCTGTCAAACAGAGAAAATAGTAACTACTTGGCAAGTAAGTTGGATGTGAACATTAGAAAATACTTAGATATGTAAAGCGCTGTTTTATAACATAGTAAATACAAGATTAGATTTGGGTATTATCAATTCATTCAACATTCATGTAAAAAGAAAAATTGTGTTTCTGGCAGAGATTCTTCTTCTTGCTGTAGTGCGGCAATAAAAACAAAACAAAACACACCCAGCCTTATACAGTCAAGAAACTTAGATTCTAGTTAAGGAGAGGGACAACAATCAGATCATAAATATGTCATATAGTTTCAGCTATAGTTAAATACTGTGAATAAAATAAGAAAAATGCAACAGGTTGGGAGGATTTAGAGTAGGTCTGGATATATATAGTTCATACAGGATGGTCAAGGAAGTTTCAATATATATTTATTCTTAATGAAGAAAATATCGTATGCATATATGACATGGAAAACACAAAATATTTGCCAACAAAGTCATAATTCAGATAGTATTGAATGCTGAAAAAATAGTATCAGCTCTACAAGAAGTTACTTCAAATAGATACATCACAAAAGATCCATCCAAGTGCTTTTAGATAATTTGTGTTATATCAAAGGCTGAAAAACAAAGAATATAACATCTAAAGCGTTTGAAACCAATGACTAATAAAGATCAATGAGAAACAAATGCAAATTTTTTTTGAAAGTGTGATTGTAGCCAGTGGAAGACATATGATAAAATCCCTTTTAATATACACTTTATATTCTGTAGAGAACAAGCTATTAAATAAAACAAGTTGAGTACTAATTTTTTTTGTATGATGATTAAAAGGGAAGCCCCAGTAAATAAAATATCTGGGTTTCCGAGCTCTGACTTTTCTTAGCTCTATAACCTAGCTTGAATAACTTATATGTTACAGTGTTGACAATGTTAATTTTTTTTTGGAAATTTTATTATTAGGAGAAGGTAAATACACTTCGTGACAAAAATGTTTGGAAATACAGCAGTATTATATGCTAACTCTATTTTAAGTATAGTAAAGTTTCCTATTTAGCTAAAATAAGTGAAGTAACTAATGGTATATTAAATACAGTGATCAGGCTAGCTGTTTTCTATGGTCTTTTTCAATTCGAATTCTATACTTTTTACATTTGTTTTTATATATTATAACCCACCTCACTCTACAATTAATTCGAGGCGACTAAATATTTATGCTCTATGAATGGAAATAAAAATTATTTTTAAAAAACATTGTTCTTTCTCGTTCGTGATCTTAGGTTCTTTTACAAAAAGTCCCATAACTAGAAGCCATCAGGTTACATAGAATTATTATTTATGAACTTGGGAAATTCTGCTTTCCAAAAACTTTGCCATTCTTTAATAAAGAAAATGTATATGCCATACATTTATGTATGTATATGCATACATGAGAGCTAAGTACTTGACAAAACAATAGCACTTTAACTTGTGTTAGTATCATGCCTAGTGACTGGTAAGTTGTCAACCATTTGATGCCCTATTTTTTTTGGTTGATATTTAAGAAACTTTTATTTTTAGAGAAATCATATTCACTCAGTACTCAAGTAGCTTGTTTTTAAAATTAAATGACCCCCTCTTTTGAATGGTCAAAGGAGAATAAGCAGATAATAATTGCTTTGAGTTCCTTTTCTAAAACTGTTCACAGTGGGGGACTCTGTAAGATAATGATCCACATTCCAATCTCCAGTGGGTCACTCTTCTATCCTATAAAATAACATACAAACAGAATGCAGGGACTCCATCTCCAGCGAACACATTGTTTAGAAACTTACTAACTTTGAATAAAAGCACGTGGACATGAGGACACAGGGAAATCTGAGCACTGTAGAAGCAGCCACAGAAATTGCTCCTTGATTTATTGTATCTCTGGCAGGCACTGCTCCAAGCTTCCATGCATATATGGGCAATTGGGGCATCTGTGATGAAGTGCTGTTGACAGAAGTATGGCCCGTGGTAACATGATTGCTATAATAAGGAACCGTGGTAAGTCAGACAGCTGTATCAATGGCTATTCTCCGCTTTGATATTTCAAAATGTCATCGCACCATCACAAACTGTCAGGGGAAAACATTTTTAAGATGTGGGGAGAGGACAGAACACGTCTCTCTGCAGTTCTTTAATCGGGTCATTGTTTAAGATGTCCCTAATCACAGGTATGTAATATATGCTGCTCTGCTACGGCTCTGAAACATACGGGATTTCATCAAAAGCTGAATGCCAACTTCATTCGTCTTATTTTAAAGTCATCCTTTATCTTGCCTTATAAGATGCTAGAACGTAACCCTTCTAGGTCCACACTGGAATCTTCATGACAATGCGAAAGAACTTATAAATGTAATATTACTTCACATAAGAACTTGTAATTCGAACAATAAAAAGAATCCCCAAAAGTCTTAACTTTAGGATGAATTTAGCCATTTCATACCTGAAGACTTAAAAATGGGGGAAGTATTAATTTAGCCCACCTACTCTACCTTTTGGTGCTGTCTTGCTTATGTGAGGGGAAAAGGTATATTAAAGAAATAACCAACTGCTTTTTATTCAACTCATTCTGTTTTTTCATCTATTTTTCTGTTTCAATTTATCAAGTATTGATCTTTAAAGTATTAATGACTTGCGCAGTGATAACTTCATGGAAAGCAAATGATATGTCTACTGGCTATAATAGATTCAGTATATTTCATCAAACTTTTAATTCAAGAATGAGTCCATATGATAAAATATAGAATAAATACTAAAAGAGATATTAAGAACGACACATAACCAACACATTATATATAATACAGCACTTTATGAAGGAAGTATTTTGTTCTTATATGTATGTAATCAATGAACGCATTTACATGTTATAATGTGCTATAACAAATAGAAACATGTATATTTTTCTCAACCACAGTTAGACATTTTAATTAAATTTTCCTTCTTTTTCTTGCAAAGATGGTAAGAAAGATACGAACACACAGGAATTTACTTCTGACAGCATAATGGAACGGTCAAACTGAGCTTGAAAATACTGATGCATTTTGTTGCATATGGAAATGCAAAGAAATCGTTAAATATTGTTACATTCTCTGACAAGAACTACGATTGTGTTAAAAATTCAATCAGGTTTCCTTGTCAGTTCAATAATGATCATTTTAACATGTTCATACCAAAAGCCCAGTGAACCATGGAATTGCATTCAACAAACAGGAATGAAGCCAGGTGCCAAGTCTATGATTAAGAAGATACAAAATATATTTACTATTTATTTATGTTTTCAGTCATATTGTACTTAAGTAAAAGGACAGTTTTTAAAAATGGAGAAAATTCATATAAACAGCACTCTTCTTTTTTATAATCTTACATATTAACTTACCCAACAGCATTGCTGCTAATGTAATGACAGCAGGACTGTACAAATCTTCTTAGTCTCCCGTGGCAAGAAAACTATTACAGAAATGAATAGGAGGAGGTCTCTGGAGCTTTTCTCTTGCCTTTTTGTTTTACCAAAGGCTGTTAGGATCACACTGAGAACTGTCAAAGCTGAACAAACCACTGGCAATTGGGTTTATACCCTTTGGGCAGTCAAGCTTTCATAGGGGATGATTCGACTTTGTCCAAGCACCAAGACATGAGAAACAATGTGAAAACTCCCAGCGACTGGAGCCTGGCTTACAACTGGAGAGAAAGAGGCACTTTTCTGCTGGTGGTTTGCAAGGAAAGGCTTGTCAGAGAGAGTTAATTCAAGCAGCCTGAAATTACATCAACCCTGTGCATCTAAGTACTGTTAATCTGCAGCTTTCCACACTGTGTTTTCAAAGCCGTTCCGCTGAAGCTGAAGGGTGGGAGAGCAACTGGGCTTACAGAATCATTTGGAAACGAGAAATTTCTCAACTCTCATCTGTGACCCCAAAAAATGCTCGTAAATAGGACGTAAATACTTGAAAGCCAATTCAGACTACTACTTTATAATATCTTCTGAACATGTTTAATTTTTTCAGAATAAATGAGCAAATTCATTGATAACTAGAATTATGGAAATATAGTTACACATGAAAGATGCCTGTGAGGTCAAGACCCTCTTCATTTTACAGATGAATATAGTTGAGTATTTCACAATGCATTTTGGAAATCTCATTTATGTGGAAGGCATTACAAGTGTACTATCAATATAAATAATTTGAAACGTTTATTTTCAGTGAACACATAGGCAGACTCAGAAAAAATATAGTGTTAATGTTTGTCAAATACTGAATACTACTTTCACTGATTCTACCTACAAATTGTCTATATATGTCTATAGAGACAGAAAAGAGAAGGAAGGAGGGAGAGAGATTTTTCCATGGCTCACAGGCACTGGCTGGGACAGTAGAGTGGTATCTCACTTAATGGAGTTTATGAATATATTTCTATCCTCCAATGTTGTCCAATAGAGTCCAATATTGTCTGGACTCTCAAATAAATTTTAACCTGTATGGATGCTTATTCATGTACAATGCATATTTATGGTAAGATTCATATTAGTTGTGTGTTTTCTGCATGGAAGAGCACAGATTTTAAGATGAGTTTTTCTACTTACTAGCTGTGCAAACTTCACCAACTTATTTAAAAACTTAACTTCAATTTCTATAAAATAGAACTAATACTGCCTATTTAGAGGGCTATCAAGATTAAATTATTTCACTCATGTCAAAGAGTATGATATAAGTCGGCTGGATAAATGCTGCTTTTTCCGGACTCAGAATTTTACATCATGGGAAAAATTAACCATCAAAAACTTACTTTGTGCCTGTATTATGTGTTTGTTTGATAACCCCATGACTAATTGATGTGCCACCTTAATCATACTCTTAACTAGAATTCTCATGTCAACTTATGTTACAAAATTGCTAAAATTTATGAAAATATCTTAAAAGTAAAGGCATTTAAAGATGTGCCCTGAAATGTTAAGTTGATGACCTGGTACTCTGTGTGTATTACAGAAACATCAGTTACCATGCTTCAATTTTCCTTTAAGAAATTCACATTAATAAGGACAAATTTCACATTTTGAATTATGCTGCTCAATTTCAGGGCTCTCTAGAAATTAATAATTCAGTTCACAGTAATATAAAATTAAGCTGAATTAAGTAATCATCACTTAATTTTACTTAACACGGTATATCTATTCAGATGGCAAATTAGCTGCTTTAGCTGATCGCTGCTCAAGCCATGGACCAATTCACCAAATATGTGTATGTATTTCTCCAAAGTCATACACCGGTGAACCACAGAATAAAGATCTCTTCTTTTGGGAAAGCCTGGGTCCTTGATTTTCCTTTTAAAGAAAAAAGAGAACTTTTCGCTTTTTTCCTTTTAAAGAGAAAGAGAACTGCTCTCTTTTAATTTAACCGTATCTATCCTGTCTTTGAAATGAAACAATTAGAGAAAGCAGAAAATGCAATCGTTTTTTAGGTATTTACATTATTTCTATGCACAAAACACTTTTACATATGTCTATTCAGTGATTTGTATTATGTACAAAGAAAATCAACACAAAATGTAGTTTACACAGAGTAACCTATTAGTTTATAAACATTCCAAGTTGAAATTATGCCTATTATATAAAGATAAAATTTCACTGAAAAGCTGTTTGAATTTTCTTTATTTTTTCTTATGTATATTTTAAATATAATTTTCCTATAAGCTGATTTGTTTTAACTTAGCAGTGCTAAAGATGTCTTTCCAATTTTGAGAAGGGTCTTCTACACAAGCATTTTTAAGAAGTCATATCATATTGCAATGCATAGATTACCACAATTCTTTCAATTCAAATAACTGATTTGGACACGTGAATTAATGTTAGTTTTACCCTTCTGAAAACAACATCAATTTAAGCATGCTTGAGCAATATCTTGTGACTCTCTATGACTTATTTTTTTTTGTTAACTTTTAATTGACTTATTTCTTAATATAATTATTTTAAAATGGGAATGTTGGATCAAGAGTGATGTCAATATTTCAATTTGCCATTATGAAACTATAATAATTTGTATATCACTCGAGTATAAAAATTCCTGAATATTTTTCTTATAACCCCTCCACACATCAAATTGATAGACAAAATATTAAATTTATAATGTAAATATATTTTGAATTGCCTGTTTATAAATACTGACAACTTTATATTACATTAGAGTCACTCTAATCAATTTGTGTTTTTTTTAATCAAAGCACTTTCATGTATTTTATAAGTTATTTTCAAATTGAGCATTTGCAAAATTATTTTTTGCATGTAATATCTTTAGCTATCTGTCCATCCATCTTTCTATCTATTATCTATATTTCCATTATGCACAAAATGTACCAACCTTTTCCTTTATAGTTTCAGTCTTGGTATTATGCATAGATAGGCCCTTGTCAAGCCAAAATTATGTATTTGTCAATATTTATTCTAGAAGTTTATTTTTGTTACTTTTGAAGCAGTATTTCACCTGGGTTTTGTTTTACCATATCATGTGAATTATATAGCCAGTTATTGTATTTAATTTTGGATAGAGTTAACTTTGTTCTGAGACCATTTGAAAAACTTACTCATATCTACTCATTTGAAATGCTGCTATTATATTGCAACAAATTTTCATATAAATTGGTGTCTGATTCTGGACTCCTTATTATATTTCACTAATTACTGTCTTCTGCTTTCTGTGTCAATGTTGTACTATTATAATTACTAAAACTTTGTAACATCTAATAGTTCGACCATCATTTGCTATTCTTTTTTCAAAACTGGCTTGACTCTTCTTATTTCTTAATTATATCAATGCAATTATATTACATTTCTTAAATGTTTAAATGTTCCCAAATTTTGAAAACTTACTACCATAAATGAATTTAACAAATGACTTTCAGAATCAACTCTAAAATATAAAATATAAGAAACAAAAAGCTTTCTTTTCTTTTCTTTTTGACAACTCTTAATTTTTTCTGTAGATATTGATTTTTTACTTCTCTTTAAACCTCTTAGAAAACTTACACTTTATAATAATGTTCAATTATCTCTAAGGCTTTCAAACATATATATTCACACAAACCCCAATTCTAGTTTCTAATATTGTTCATTTGCATATTTCATTTTCATACTGAAAAATATCAGACTTCTGTATACTGAATTGTCACATACATATTCCAATCAATCGATCCATTTTTTTCTAATTCATTAATTTCTGCTATAATTGTTACACTTTCCTTCTCTATGCTTTCCAATCGCATGAGTCAAATATTTATTTTTGATCATTTCTTTAATTTTGTTGTTCATTGTGGAAAATTTTTTAAATGTAGAGGAGGGAAAAAAAGTAAAATTAGCTATAACATTATAACTGAAAAATACTTTTTTTCTGTGAGGTAAACAGTAAGAAATTTGTCCTTGATCTAGAAACCGTGTGTTAGACTTCTGGATAAAATTAATGATGAAGACTTTTTAAATATAATAATGAACTCTTTTTATCATTTTTCTCAATTTTCTGTCAGTAACTTAATTATTTTCTAATCGAATAATTTTTACTTTTAGGGAATCATCATCTGGCAAAATATTGCAAATATATTTTCTGATTTTCCATGAATGTTTTAAAACTCTGCATAATATGGTGCTCATGTAAATATTTGTGTGTATGTGTGTATCACACATTAGAAACGCTTTCTATTAGGAAGTCTGAATTTCATTTCCATTCTAATGTTGTACCTTTTCCATCCCATCCGCTGGAGTGGCCCTGTTTACTGTTGTGCCTCTCAGCATAGTGTAGCTATATTTGAATGCTACTGATCTCAAGTCTTTGAAGGGATCTAAACTAAATGACTGCCTTCTCCTCTGACTCCACCCTTCACCTCTAGTTCCCTGTTTTCTGAATTAGGCTTGTCCCATTGTCTCCATTATTTGTTTTCCATGACAGTGCTTTGCTTCTTGCAAAAGTGAAACTGTGGGTGCACCTACAGGGTCTTTATTCGGTTTTTATTTTTACTATATGTAGCAAAATAAAACCTCTAATTTTAAAATTATTTTATGTATGTAATGCTTTTTCCAAATTCCTGGCTTAAACGTAGTTTTTTCCCCTCCTTCTCTTGAGTTTATATTCTTTCATTTAGCCCCTGTAAAAAGAAAAGAAGGAAAAACCTTCTATTCCTGTACCACTTGTCCAGAAGATAGCAAAACTTAATGTTACGTTTCTCTACAACTAGCTGAAGTTGTTAAAGAACCTTTGAGGGACCCCATCATTTTAAACCCACAGGACCTAACAGATCCTCTGAACTGAACAGAGGACTTTGAGGAGAGAACAATGTGGTTTGTCTTCAGCGAATATGTACCAGTGGTCTCATACATTCCTATCCAAAATACTGCTTCCAATCTTAGATAGTCTGACCATATGGTACTCCTCTGCTTCTATGGCTTAAAAATCCTGACTTGTGTATGGTTATAGGTAGGGGTCCTGTTTCAATCTTCTATACATGATCAGTCAGTTTTCCCAGCACCATTTACTGAATAGGTTCTCCTCTCGACAGTAGTTGTTGTTGGAAGCTTTGTCAAAGATGAGTTAGTTGAAAAATTGAGGCTTTGTTTCTGGAATCTCTATCCTGGTCCAATGGTTTATATACCTGTTCTTGTACCAATACCAGGCTGTTTAGATTACTGTAGCCTTAGAGTAAAGTTTGAAGTCTGAAAGTGTCATACCTCCTGCTTTGTTTCTTTTGCTAAGGATTGTTTTGGCTATTCATGGTCATTTATGTTTCCATATGAATTTCTGTATTGTCGTTTCCAGGTCCGAGAAGAATTATGTTGGTAACTTAATGGATATTGCGTTGAATCTGTAGATTGCCTTTGGCAGGATGGAGATTTTAACAATGTTGATTCTTCCTATCCTTGAGAATGGAATATTCTTCCATTGTTTGTGCCTTCTTGGATTTCTTTGAGCGGTGTTTTGTAGTTATCATTGTAAAGGTCTTTCACTTCTATGGTTAGGAAGATGTCAAGGTATTTCTTTTGTATGTGTGTGTGGCTATTGTGAATGGGATTGTGCTTTTAATTTGAGTCTCTGCCTGCTTGTTGCTGGTGTATAGGAATGCAACTGTCTTTTGCATATTTGTTTTGTACCCTGACACTTTGGCAGAATCCTTTATCAGGGCAAGCAAGTTTTTGACAGATTTTCCTGGATTTTCAAGGTATAGGATGACATCATCAGCAAAGAGGGATAACTTGACTTCCTCTTTTCCTATCTGGATACCCCTTATTTCCTTCTCTTGTCTAATTGCCCTAGCTAGGACTTCCAACACAATGTTGAACAAGAGGGGTGAGAGTGGGCAGCATTGTCTTGTTGCAGATTTTAGGGGAAATGTTTCCAGTTTCTGCCCATTTAGCAATATGTTAGCTGTGGGTTTATCATAAATGGCACTTACTATTTTATGTTCCTTCTATACTTAGGTATTTTAGGATTTTTCTCAAGAAGGGATGCTGGATTTTATCAAAAGCTTTTTCTGCATCTAAATGGATCAAAGGCCTAAACATAAAACCTCAAATTAACTATAAGAATCTTAGAAAATGCAGGAGACACCCTTATGGAAATTGGAACTGGCAACCAATTCCTGATCAGAACCCTAAGTGCCCATACCATAAGAAATAAGATAGACAAGTGGGACTTCGTCAAACTGATGAGCTTCTGCAAAGCAAAAGAAACTATCAAGAGAGCAGGGAGACACCCCCACAGAATGGGAAAAAATATTTGCCAACTGTATATCTGACAAAAGCCTAACATCTAGGATCTACAAGGAATTCAAATACGCTAAAAGGAAAAAACAAACAGCCCCATTAAAAAGTGGGCAAAAGACATGAACAGACACTTCTCAAAAGAAGATATACGGGCAGCCAACAAACACATGAAAAAGTGCTCAACCTCACTCATCATCAGAGAAATGCAAATCAAAACCACATTAAGATACCACTGAATCCCAGTAAGAATGATCATCATTAATATGACAAACAGTATGAGATGCTGCGGAGAAAAAAGGAACGCTTTTACACTGCTGGTGGGAATGCAAACTAGTACAACCTCTTTGGAAGACAGTGTGGTGATTTCTGAAAGAACTAGAAATTGACCTTCCATATGACCCAGCAATTCCCCTATTGGGAATATACCCAGAGGAACTCAAGTCATTCTACAAAAACGATACCTGCACACATGTGTTTGTTGCAGCTCTATTCACAACAGCAAAAACATGGAACCAGCCATGCTGCCCACTGAAGATGAACTGGATAAAAAAAATGTGGTACATACACACAATGGACTATTAGGCAGTCATAAAGAAGGACAAACATATGAACTTCGCAGCAACTTGGAAAGATTTAGTGTTGATCATACTCAGTGATCTATCACAGAAACAAGGAACAAAGTACCATATGTTCTCACTCATAAGGGGACCATGAACAATTATCATAATATTATAAGAAAGGGATTGGCAGTAGCAGGAAACTGTCAGGGGAGGGAGGGGTGTGGGAGTAGCAGTTGAGGGAAACTGCCACGGGAGGGAGGGGCACACCTCATCAACAAGGGCACCTGCATAATCAACGTTTGTATACCTAACCCTGAATTGTACTCCACATCTTTATAATAAAAAATAATTAATTAATTAAAAAAAAAAAAAAAAACCTGACTTGAGTTCTTAGCAAAGCACTCTGCTTTTTGTTTGCTTGTCTGTTTGTTTTCCCCTACTAATCTGTTTTCTTGCCTGGCATCTCCCCTACTTTCATTTCCACTCCCAGAATCTGGTGGCCTTTGTTTTATTTTCTAACATAACATCTCCTTGTTTCTAAGACACCATAAAATTTTAAGACACATCATAAATTTAAGAAAAGACCTTATTGGAAGAAAGCATTAATAAACATAATCACGATGTTAAATTGTTTACATTAATTTTAAGCCATAGCCTGATTTCTGAATTGTTGAAAGTAAAGAAAAATGGACTATGGCTCTAAGGTCCAGTGGGCTGGGTTCAAATCCTTATACTGTAACTTAGTGTTGGATGATTCTGGAATCTCCCTGGACCTCAGGTTTCTCATCTTTAACGTGAAGATAATAATAGTACCTAACTCAGAAACTGGTTGTAATGGTAAAATAAAATAATTAAAATTAAACTCCCAATTCAGACTTTGACATAAAACAATCACTCAAAAACTGTCACCACAATTGTAAATTAATTTTTGAGGATTGATATCAAGGTTTTGTTATACGATAGTATGAAAAATGTATCCGATGCTTAATATCTTTCATGATGCTTTCAAAGAGGTTCTAAAACCAAACATATCTAATTACCTTTTACATCTTCAGAAAAACAAAACTCAAATTAAATACACTTTAGAAGCCAAAGGCAGAATTGCTAGTTACACGAAAAATGTTCATGGTCTATGCTCACATTTCTAAGACTTTCAAAGAGGTTTCTAGCAAAGCTGTACAAACTTTCTCTTCTTCTCTCCTAAGTAAACACATCCAGCAAGCACAAAATCTAAACTACAGGTGCCTGTCTTCTTTGTTTTCCAACCTTATGTTCTTTGTTGGGTTATACACTATCACAATTATCAAACCCGAGTAGTCTACGATACTATTTTCCCTACTGTCTGGATTTTCCTAAAATGTTTCCTTACTTCCCCGTCTCTGTCTAATGAAGCTTAATAAAATTTGCAAAGTTCAAGTGGGAAATGCACATTCCAAGCAGCACAACTTACAAACTAAAGGCTCAGAATATACTTTCTTTTTTTCTCTCAAAAGTCACATCAAGCTTAATGAGTAACTGTTCCGTTTTGGAGTAGCAGTAAGCCATCTGGGAAAAAAAAGTGAAATTGACAGACTCTTCGAGTTACATTCTGATTTTTCATTAAATCATTATCCTTTGATTCATCTTTCATGACTATATTCATTACAGTATACTTGAAACTTTCTGAATAAATATGACTTCAACAAGATTAAACATTTACCTCCAAGTAATGTTTTTAAGACAAGTTTTATCAAATGGCTAAAATACAATACATCCAATAGCTTTTGTTGTTAGTAAATATTTTCAAAAGACATAACTTCCAGGAAAATGACATTAACTCATATTTTTGGTTCAACAGAAACACTACATTTTCTAAACATTCAAGGAGTTCAGAACACTTTTGACCATTCATTTAACTTTAGCAAATACTATATGCATATACATTTTTTTTATTGAAGTCTCACTCCATCGCCCAGGCTAGCATACAGTGGCACACTCATGGCCACCCCAGTGTCGACCTGCTGGGCTCTGACGATCCTTCTGCCTCAGCTTTCCAAGTAGTCAGAACTACAGGCTCATGCTGCCACATCTGACTAATTTTTTATTAACTGTAGAGACAAAGTTTCACCAAGTTGCCTGGGCTGCTCTTGAACTCGCAGGCTCAGGCAATCCACTCACCTCGGTCTCCCAAAGTGTTGGGATGACAGGCTGAGCCACCAAGCCCGGTCTGCATATACATTTTTTATTGTTCGTGTAACTAAAACTGAAATGCTCGTGGGAGAGCAATTTGGGATCACACAAGGACACCACTGTAGTATTTGGAAATTAGAGAAAATTAGAGTGGGCAGTTTCTAATTAGAGTAGCGTACACACACACACACACACACACACACACACACACACACATACACACACAATGAAGACACACGCAGTCTGCAGCAAAACACTAACAGAATTGTTTTAAAATAAGACCCCTTCCAACCTGCTTTGCTGAGCCATATTTATAAAATCATGGACAAATATAAACTGGACAAAAAAGAGAAATAAGGGCGGAAAAATACTCAAATTATATCTAATTGAATTCCTTAAGGTAAAAAGTCAGACTGGAGTTCAATTTATTAATCACGGGATAAGAGCTGCCATTTAGGAGATTATGAAGGTAGAACATATGACATCAAAAAGCACAATTAGAGGCAGTCTTCTCATGGCTTCTCTGGGTAAATAAGTCTTTCTCTGCCTCAGTTTCTTAGTGTAACAGGAATCTTAAAATAACGACAACTTCAAAGCCTGAATAGTCCAATTTAACACATTTCTCTAAGGCGGTGTTTGACCCATGGCAGACTAAATTTGTCTCTAAGCAACCCACCCCAATATTTTTTAAGTATATGTGTAGGCATCAGTTTGCTCAAAATTACAGTTTCTGATACATTCTCATGATGGGATTTTTCAGTTATTTCATAGACTCATAATAATCTGAAGAGCTTTAATAATAGAATAACTCCTCAACCCAGAGGTTTCTCATTTTTTCAGCACTTTTAATGCCTCAGTAATTTTTACATGGTACTCCTTGCCCAAGAGAAATATGTGAGTTCTCTTTTTTAATCAGGTAGGTGCAAACTGTTTCACACACACACACACGCACACACACACTCACACATCATAACAACTTAGCTGCTATATGTTTAAATAATTTATATTAATGGAAAGTAAAAAATTATTCTTATTTCATTCTTTAATTTTAATCACAGGTGCTTACTAATGGAATATGTGTGCCTGTTGGACTTGAAATAAGTTTTCACACTTTAGAATAAGACTGGATATCTCCCTTTTCACTTCCCTTTTCTGGCTGACTTTTGTGTTGCACTCGCATCATATCACAGCAACCACTGAAAACTAAGATTTACCAAAATATGATATAATGAAAAGGAAAGTAGCACAATCTCATGTTGAAACTGGGAATAGCCCCCAGCAAGGAGCCTGCCAGGGTGTTTAGCTTTTGAAACAGTTAAGAAATCTGGTGATGCCCCCGAGAGATCACTGGAATGCTTGGGACTGCTTCACACACATAGTTTTAGAACCATGACCTTAAACAATGATCATTTATCGTAAAAAAAAATCAAGATATTTAATTGCTACCAACAGATGTCTTTGTATCCTACTACAAGTAGAGTATCATTGTGGAAAGCTATGATGAGTTCTTGCCCCAAAGAAAACAACTTCATAAAATCCTGTCCTTCTCCCCATAACGCACAGCACGGGAATACAAATTTGGTTACAACAGGATAGGTGACTGCAATCTTATTTTTCTGGAGGGCCCTGTTCTCAGAATGGCTGGAGGAATGACGGTAATATAGGAAATGCCAAGTAAAGTTCCTCTTTTCTTGTGGGATTTGGAGATAGGGCATGGATGAGAGAACACAGCTGGTTGGAAAATGCAGGTAATTCTATGCCAAGAAATGGAAAGAGGGAAGATAAGTGACTTCATCCCCAGTATTCTCCCATACTCAACACCCCAAACGGAGCTAGCAAGTGTCAACTAAACGGGTGATTTTTTAAGCTTCCAATGCTCTCCAGGAAGTCCTGTGTAGCCAATGGATCCGGAATTATCTCTATTACTATGTAAGTCTAGGCAAGGAAATACCAACAGACAGTGCCAAACCAAGCAAGCGTTTGGTCTTCCCTAAATCTTGCTGTCTGTTTTCCTTTTTTTTCTTTTTTTTTTTTTTTTTTGCACTGGAGTCTCACTCAGTGGTCCAGACTGGAGTGCAGTGGCCGCTCCCGGCCACCGCAGCCTCGACCTGCTGGGCTCCGGCGATCCTCGCGCCTCGGCCTTCCAAGGAGCTGGAACTACAGGCACGCGCTGCCACGCCCGGCTGATTTTTTGATTTATTGTAGAGATGAGGGCTCACCAAGTTGCCCAGGCGGGTCTCGAACCCGCGGGCTCAGGCAATCCACTCACCTCAGCCTCCCAAGGCGCGGGCTGTCTGTTTTCAAACTCTCAGTCAGCCAGCTGCATAGATCCATCTTGACCATGTAATTAACCTACTTTTTTTTTTTTTCTTTTTTTGAGTTGTCCAAGGTCTGTCCCTATTAGAAGTTGGTGTCACATTAGAACTGGGGACAAGGATATGGTTCATGGATAGGACTCTGGGGGTTATCCCATTAATTCTAACACAAGTCCCAGGGGTGCCCTCTGATTGGCCCACTGTGGGTCACATGGCCAGACCTGAGCCAATTAACTGTAACCACAGACATACTCTGATAGGCCAGGTGTAAGTGAGGAAAGGCAGGGGTGAGGTCTGCATTTGGAATCCCGAGAACTAAGGACTGGGTGGCATGAGGAGGACCATTGGACAGCTGGTTTGCCCGGACAGGATGGAGGGGTCTGATCACGAATCCTGCCTTGCTCTGCAGATGGCCACGTTTCCTTCGAGATGCTCCCCAGGCAACAGTCCGTGTGTGAACAGATAGGAGGTTCTCATCTTCCAGATGGGTCTGCAGTGGGGCCATAGGGGGACTGAGGGTGTGGGAGGGCAGGGAGGGGAGGGAGGTGATGGGAAAGCATCGGCTGTGTCTTAGGGAGGGGCGGAGCGTTATGGGGAGGGCCATGGCAATCCCAGGACTGAGGCCACTGTGGGCTAACGGAGCTGCCCTGGACTTTCCCGCCTCCTCTCAGCTGACAACTGCTCCATCATCTGGGCCGAGTACCTCCCGAGCGACCAGCAGCTACTGCTGCTGGTGAAGCATAAGAACCTGACGGCCATGAGTTATTGCCAGTTGGTCAGATACAACATAGGTAATCAGGGCGACGCCGAGGGCTGGGCACAGGGGCAGGGGCCCAGGCTGGACTGTGTGCCCATGCTGGGGGATCTATGCGCAGCAGGCAGAGGGAAGGAAATGCTGCCCTCCTCATTCATGGATAAGGAGTAATGGTAGACAACAGGGTATAGGCATGGTGGGCTGGAGAAACTGAGGAAGTCAGTGTGACTGGAACAGAGGAAAGAGGGGAGGAAACATGATGGGAGAAGATTCTTTAAAGGAGATTTTTGAGAAAGGCTCTGAGTTTATCCCTTTGTCTCTGGCTGTTGGGTGTGGGGGGAAAAATCAGTTGTTTTGC
>CAUYQG010007845.1:0-45455 GCA_963574415.1 Tarsius wallacei | reverse complement strand
TTTTCTTTTCTTTCTTTCTTTTTTTTTTTAGAAAGCAGGATTTATTGACAGGACAGAAAAACTCCCACAGTGGGAGGGGACCCGAGGGGGTTTCCCACGTAACACATTTTCTAAAGAGTGATGCAGTATAATCATTTTTCTGGTGCCTAAAACTTGCTATGTATGAACAAGTATTTTTTTTTTTTTGAGTTGGAGTCTCACTCTGTCTCCCAGACTGGAGTGCCGTGGCCGCTCCCGGCCACCGCAGCCTCGACCTGCTGGGCTCCGGCGATCCTTCCGCCTCAGCCTTCCGAGTAGCCGGAACTACAGGCGCGCGCTACCACGCCCGGCTGATTTTTTGATTTATTGTAGAGATGAGGTCTCGCCAAGTTGCCCGGGTGGGTCTCGAACCTGCGGACTCAGGCAGTCCACTCACCTCGGCCTCCCAAAGTGCTGGGATGACAGGCTGAGCCACTGAACCCGGCCTGGGATATTTTAATACAGGGTTTTTCACCCCTTCCTGGCAGTCTAATCACTTGGGGAGGTTTTACCAAAGCTACTGAATTAGAGTCTTCAGTGGTGGGAATGGGAAGCCTGCATTCAAAAGCAAAACAACTCCTGATTTTCTCTTACCTTATTGAAGCCCTGACTCTCTCCTGAAGATGCTGCTCCTCTCAGCCCCCTCGGATGGAGCTGGATTTTCGTTTCACCCTCCAGGCCTGGGCCTGGAGGTGGGGCTGGGTTCTCTGAGCTCCAGGCTGTTCAAGCTCTGTTGAGACTTTGGGTTTGCCATCCTGTCTGTCCCCGCGGGAATGACTCCTGAGCTCTTGGTGACGGACTCAGTGAAGTCTTGTCTCCACCCTGTCCGAGGTCAGCCTTCCTGTGGCCCCAGGATCCACACACTGAGTTCACAGTCTGTTTTCATCTCCAGTGACCTCTCCTGCCCCCACTGCCCGTGATACTCCAAGGACCCTCTCTTCATGAGTGACCACATCCAAATAAAAGTGTAGAGACGAATCTCTAATTGTGTGTGTGTTTGTGTGTTGGGGTCTCACTCAGTTGTCCAGGCTGGAGTGCAGTGGTATGATCATGGATCACCGCAGTCTCAACCTCCTGGGCTCAGGCAGTCTTTCTGCCTCAGCCTCCTGAGTACCTGGAACTACAGGCACATACCACCACACTCAACTTATTTTGTTTTTTAATGTTTTGTAGAGAGAGAAGGTCTTGTTACACTGCCCAAGCTGGTCTTGAACTCTGGGCTCAAGTGATTCTCCCACCTTGGCCTCCCAAAGTGCTGGGATTATAGGTGTGAGCCACTGCACCTGGCCTGAATCTCTAAATTTATTGTTTTATTTGGGAGGAGAGAATTGCAATTTGGGGCATACATGCAGACCAAGTGGTCTTCACTATGGTCCGAAGAACAAAGAAAAGGTTAGAGGTTTTATGACGAGGAGGAATGTTACGTATTGCTCTATGACACTAGCAAGAGTTTCACTGGCACGGCAAGGGCTTGGGAAGTGGCAAACTGAGGGTGGTGGGGAAAAGTAATCCTAGGTTTGCAGCAAGTCACTCAGAGGCGTACAGATAGCTCGCTTCAGGCTCCAGAAGCCAAGCTGGCAGAGGGTTCCATTCTTAGACCAAACTTTATGTACCCTGAGTGCTTTTTCCCTCTGGTTTCTCTATTCTGTTTTAGTTGGGTGTGACAAGAATGGCCCCATCCAGGTGATTAACGTTCCCCTGAGTGACCCCCACTCCGAGATCCCTCTCAGGAAGTCCACCCCTAACTGACCCCACTTCTCTCATAGTCCCATTCAAGAGGTCCATCCCTGTGTCATTCCAGTGCCTTTCTGGACCTGATCAAAAGTTTCTTCTTTTTTTTCCCCCCATAATATCAATTGTCCCAAGGGTGTCTTTATGGTTGTTTTTAACATTGGAATCAAGATCCAATTAAGTCTCATGCAAATCAGACAGTTATGTCTTCTGGTTTATTTTGATCTCATGCCGTCCCCGTGATGTTGATTTTTTGAAAAACCTGGGCTAGTTGTTTCGTAATGGTTCCACATTTTGAATGTCTGATTTATTTTTTGAAGCGCTGATTAACTTATTGTCCTCTATTCTCTAACTGAAAATTAAATTAAAAGGCTTGATTTCATGTACTTTAAACATGTTGGGCAAGATGACTTTATAGCTGACCCTATTGCTATGTTGTGTCATATCGGGGGTTGTCCCACTGCTACTCACACTGCCTGCCGCATTTCGAGGCTTACTGAAGCTGGGGATTGCAATGGCTTGGATGTGTGACATTCAGTTGTTTTTTTTTTTTTTTTTGAGTCGGTGTCTCACTCTGTCGCCTAGGCTGGAGGGCAGTGGCACACTCACGGCCACCGCAGCCTCGACCTACTGGGCTCAGGCGATCCTTCCACCTCAGCGCTCCAAGTAGCTGGAACTACAGGCAGGCGCCATTATGCCCAGTTAATTTTCCTTGATTTATCGTAGAGATGAGGTCTCACCAAGTTGCTCAGGCTGGTCTTGAATTCATGGGCTCAGGCAATCCCCTCACCTTGGCCTCCCAAAGTGCTGGGATTACAGGCTTGAGCCACCACGCCCAGCCAACATTCAGTTTTATCAGAATTGAATGAAGAAAAGAGAAACTGAGGTTCAATGGAAAGAATTGTTGACTTTCAAATATATGTTTCTTCAACACAAGATTAAAGTGTCTGATGTTAATGAAAAACATTAAAAAGTTAAAGACACAGTGTTTATTTTAAACACATGTTTCAATTTTTGGTTTGTTTGTTTTAGTCAGGGTCTCATTCTGTCACCCAGGCTGGAGTGCAGTGGCATGACGACTCACCACAGCCTCGAAGTCCTGGACTCAAGTGATCTTCCTGCCTCAGCCTGCCGAGTAGCTGAGACTACAGGTGCACCCCACCACGCCAGGCTAATTTTTAAGTTTAGTTAATTAATTTTCTTTTTGTAGAGATGAGGTCTCACTATGTTGCCCAGGCTGATCTTGAACTCTTGGGCTCAAGCAATCCTTTTGCCTCGGCCTCCCAAAGTACTGGAATTACAGGTGTGAACTACCGCGCCTGGCTTATGCTTCAATTTTTGATAACATGTATGGACCTCCCTGTTTTGAAAGATGAGGACCTGTGCATACTCCTTCCCGTCTCCCCTGCCCTCCACATCCTGGTCATCATGTAGTACACTGTAATTATATTTCCATCCTTGTTTAAGTCTGTTCTACATTTAAATGGATAGAGTGATCATCAATAGCCCTTTTACCACGTGTCTTTGTTCTCAAGTTCATTATTTTGATTTGACTCCCCATTGGTGGGATTCCATGGTCAGGTAGGTTTTTAATGAACAATTCATGGCTGCAATTGTGTTGAGCATTCTTTAGCAGATTTTTCTGTAGCACCTTGTGCTTTTAGATCTGAGGATTCAGTTGATTTTTTTCTCCAAACGTCAAGGAAACCAATTTAGCTTTTATCTTTGAATCATCTTAGTTCTTTGTTGAGTTGTTTAATTACTCAATAAAGTTATTTAACTTTACTGCATAAAGTCCAAAGTAAACTTACAGAATATAATTTTCTATATTCTAGGCGCAGTAATTAGCTCTATTTGGTGATGTTTGTCTGTCTTCCAGATCTATTTATCTTTTGGGGTTTGTCTTTTTCCTCTGCATGCGCTTTTCTCCTGAAATTGCAGTGATTCTGTTGATCAACTTGAGGACAATGGTTCTCGCTACAGCATTGAGTTTCTAGCCCATGACCTGTATTTATGTCTTCTTTAATTTTTTTAAATTATAAATTGACAATGTTCTATATAGAGATCTTTCCTGCACAGCTTTGATTAGAGTTGTTCCTGAGTATATTTTTTAAAAAAATAGTATATTGAATTACTCTGTAGCCATTACCCAAGTGTTGGTGATTCCACTCTCAGAGGTGGCCATTTAGTTCCTTGGTGTTTCTCAAGGTACTTATTCATGTGGCATTTATGTTGTTTGGGTCATCAGTTGGTTTCTGTACATCTGTATGCTGTCTCCTTTGGCTGTTTTATCAACTCAATTTATTTTTATACATTACTTGATATGACTTACCAATTTTTAAAATATTTTATTTTAAAGATGTGGGGTACGATTCAGGATTAGGTGTACATATTACTTGCTATGACTTACCAATTTTTTAAGTATTTTATTTTAAAGATGTGAGGTACAATTCAGGATTAGGTATATAAATGGCCATCGTACAGGTAAAGTTTGGGCCTCCCTTTGGTCCACACTTTGCCTGGTTTAAGATCAGGTACCCTGTTTATTTTAATTTTTTTAAAGTTCTTTTTTTTTTTTTTTGAATTGGAATCTCACTCTGTTGCTTAGGCTGGAGTGTAGTGGCACGCTCACTCCTATCATCTCCCTCCCAGATTATTTTTAAGCAAATTAAAAATATATCGTCTCCTCTCACCTCAGCCTCCCAAAGTGCTGGGATTACAGCAAAAAAAAAAAAAATATATATATATATATATATCATCATGCACATTCAAAAAACTGTTTACAGATACATAACAGTTGTACATATTTGTGGGGTACATGTGATATTTTGATGCAAGCATACAACGTGTAATGATCAAATCAGGGTAACTGTGATATCTGTCACCTTATACATTATCATGTACTTTTCAATATGGATTTCTAAAGGCTAGTGACTCTTTTGTTTTTTAAAGAAACCACTCCAATCCCATTTCATACCTAAAAATGTAAAAATAATTTCTTAATATAAAATATCCAGCTAGTGGCCAGGTGCAGTGGCTCACGTGTGTAATCCTAGCACTTTCAGAGGTGGTGGCAAGAGGGCTGCCTGAGCCCAGGAGTTCGAGACCAGTCTGAGCAACCTGGCCATACCTCATCTCTACAAAAAATAAAAAAAATTGGCCAGTGATGGTAGTGCATACCTATAGTTCCAGCTACTTGGAAGGCTGAGGCAGAAGGATTGCCTGAGCCTAGCAGGTCGAGGCCCCAGTAGCCCTGAGCATGCCACTGTACTTCAGCCTGGGTGACAGAGTGAGACTCTGACTAAAAAAAAATTAAGTAGATAAATAAATTTTAAAAAATTTAGCTAGTGTTATTTGATGGGTTTTTGGTGTTATTATAAATTATGTCTTTAAAAATCTAATCTTCTTTGTTGCTTGCTGGTATATAGACATATCATTTATTTATTTATTTATTTTAAAGATGTGGGGTACAGTTCAGGGTTATACAAATGTTGATTATGCAGGTACCCATGTTGATGAGGTGTGTCCCTCCTTCCCCTGGCAGTTTCCCTCAGCTGCCAATCCCACCCCCCTTCCCTGGCAGTTTCACATTGCTGCCAATCCCTTCCTTATAGTATTATGATAATTGTTCAAGGTCTGCTTATGAGTGAGAACATATGGTACTCTGTTCTTTGTTTCTGTTTTAGGTCACTGAGTATGATAGACTCTAGATCCATCCAAGTTGCTGCGAAGCCCATGTTTGTCCTTCTTTTTGGCTGCATAATATTCCATTGTATATATGTACCACATAATTTATTTTTTGAAATATATTTGTATATTCAGTGTCCTTTCTTTTTTTTTTTTTTTTTTTGAGTTGGAATCTCACTTCGTCACCCAGGCTGGAGTGCAGTGGCACGCTTACAGCCACCCCAGTGTCGACTTGCTGGGCTCTGGTGATCCTTTTGCCTCAACCTTCCAAGGAGCCGGAACTACAGGCATGCGCTACCACACCTGGCTAATTTATTTATTTATTTATTGTAGAGACAAGGTCTCATCAAGTTGCCCAGGCTGGTCTCGAACCAGGCAATCCCTCCCTCAGTCTCCCAAAGTGCTGGGATTACAGGCTGAGCCACCGAGCCCAGCCCAGTGTCCTTTCTAAAGTTTTTTATTCATTCTAATAATTTGTCATCAGATTATTTTGTTTTTTTTCTACGTGTACAATCATGTTCTCTATTAACATAATGACAGTCTACCTCAAGGGGAAATATAAAATCGCCAAGTTGAGCAAGAATCAGTTGAAAAACTGAAAAAGAAATGAAAGTGAACAGTGAAAAAGAAAGTGAAAGTGAAAAAGAAAAAGGTGAAAAGTGAACAGACTTGATGTTTTCGCTGTCTGAGACTGTTTAAGAACTCCTGTTATTTTGTATTATGTACTGTCTTTGAATTTTTATATGTTGCTAAACTGATTTGTTATTCTATGTTCTTTGTAGTTTCCCATCACCAATTGTCCTTGGAATTGGACAGGTAAGTGAAGAAGATTAGTCTATTAATTAGTCATCAGTGTGCGTAATGACATTTTAAGTGTTTTGTTTAAAGTTGCAATTTACTAGTTTATTCAGCTGGCAGAGAACCAGAAGATCATGGTATTCTTGAAAGGACAACTTGAATTTTTTTTTTTTGAGTTAGGGTCTTACTCTGTTGTCCAGCTTGGAGTGCAGTGGCATGATCACGGCTTACTGCACCCTCCAACTCCTGGGCTCAAGTGACCCTCCTGCGTCAGCCTCCCAAGTAGAGTAATTGAGACTATAGGAGTGCACCACCACGCCTGGCTCTTTTTATTTTTTTGTAGAGACGAGGCCTCACTGTGTTGCCTAGGCTAGTCTTGAACTCCTGAGCTCAAGTGGTTCTTCTGCCTTGGCCTCCCAAAGTGCTGGGATTACAGATGTGAGACATCGTGCCCAGCCTCAACTTGAAACACTGACACACTGTATTTCATTCTGCATTTTAGGAACAATTTACTTGTGGGAAAAACAACTACTTATTTTAAGTGCCTAATTCAATGTAATTACTCTAAAGCAAGGATCAGCAACTCCAAGGCCCAGTGGGGAACAGATGAGTGGGTTGAGGGCCTTGGGGAAGAGGGGGAATGCTTGTCCCACTTAAAGTGTGAACTTGATACTTAAGCCATTATGCTCGAAAGGAAAGGGGTTGGGGAGAGGAGGTGGAACCCATCATGCCCTTATTATTAGAACATAGGAGTTTTTTCAAGAAAAAGAGGGAATTTGAATTTTTACATAAAATCTCCAGATTTGTAAATGCCAGCAGGTGATTCACGTGTTTACAGTACTCTCTCCGGGCCAAGCAAGACATGTTTGCACTTTGCATCTTGTAGTTTGTGATTTTTTTGCTCTCAAGTAGAAGGATGAGGTCGGATAAGCTTTTAAACTCAGCCTATTTGGCTATTTCTGAAACTTCGCATTAATATTTTATTATTTTGGGGGGGGGATGGGGTCTCGCTGTGTTGCCCAGGGTGGTTGCCAGCTCCTGGGCTCAAGTGATCCTCCCATCTCAGCCTCCTGAGTAGCTAGGATTATAGGCATTTGTCACTTGCCATGAATATTAATTTGTGGTTTGTTTATTTTGTTCATATGCTGGTGATTTCCAGATCGGCAAGCAGCAACGGGCACCACAGGTTTTTTTGTTTTGGATTTTGCTTTAATTGTAGAAGGGAAAGCTTAAAATTATGAAAATTGTATCTGTTATTTACATTTTTAACTGTGAATCTGGAAAAGGCTGTCATTTAATGAGTAAGTATTATTCTAGTTAAATGTTTTGCTAATAAGTAACTTTGCAACATAATTTTAGGAAGGAAAAATAACAAGAAACCAATATGCTTCCTTACAGTAAAAAGAAATCATGTTTATGTTTCAGTGTAAAAATATGTAGAAAAAAGCACGTTAAAAAAGATCAGTGGCAGCTAGGCACAGTGGCTCACACCTGTGATCCCAACACTTTGGGAGCCTGAGGTGAGAGGATTGTCTGAGCCCACGAGTTCGAGACCAGCCTGGGCAACATGGCAAGACCTTGTCTCTACAATAAATCAAAAACTTAGCTGGGCATGGTGACACACACCTGTAGTTCCAGCTGAGGAAGGCTGAGGTGGAAGGATCGCCTGAGCCCAGCAGTCGAGGCTGCGGTGGCCAAGAGCATGCCACTGCACTGCACTCCAGCCTGGGTGACAGAGTAAGACTCTGACTAAAAAAAAAAAAAAAAAAAAAATCAATGAATATGTGATAATGTGCCCTTTGTAACCACTAAGATAAATGAATTCATTATCTTTAAGCTACTGGCTGGCTTATACAGTTAAGGGACATCCTTTCTGATTTGTAATTTGTTGAGGGAAAAAGCCAATCGGACATCATTTAAAGGCCTGAATTACATTTACTTTAAATAAATGTTAGTAGATTTCTTTAAGAATTATGAAGTAAACCATGAATTCAAAGTTACAGTTATAATTGAGGATGGAATGAACTGGAGCTATATAAATCTGTTGTAAGTATGAAGCTTGTAATCTCATTTGGAGTAAGGTTTAGGGTTATAATCTTGTTGAGGAGTTCTTAAATTTTGGTATCCTAATAGGAAGAAAATCAAGTAAGTTGTAAAACTTGCATAGGAAGATGATATTAATTTTTTAAAATTTCATAATAGTATGGAGTAGTTCTAATATACCTAGTGTACTCAAGCTTAATAGGGTTTCAGTGAGACGTTTGCTGTGCTGGCTAAACTGAAGAGAAAAATAAATCTCTTTTAAAACCTGTTTTTCTCTTTTGTTCTCTTTGTCTTTTGTGTTATGGGATATTGGAATTTTCATGTGTTAAGTTTATTTTTTAAAAACTGTTCTGGCCAGGCGCGGTGGTGGCTTAAGCTTGTAATTCCGGCACTTTGGGAGATTGAGGTGAGCAGATTACCTGAGCCCATGGTTTCGAGACCAGCCCGGGCAACTTGGCAAGACCTCGTCTCTATAATAAATCAAAAAATAAAAAATAAAAAAAATTAGCCAGGCATGGTAGCACACACCTATAGTTCCGGCTACTGGGAAGGCTGAGGCAGAAGGATCGCCGGAGCCCAGCAGGTCGACACTGGCGTGGTCGTGAGCGTGCCACTGTGCTCCAGCCTGGGTGATGAAGTGAGATTCCAACTCAAAAAAAGACCCCCCAAAGACAAAACTGTTCCCCTGCCTTTATGGGGGAAGGTGACTATATGTTTAGCATGTGAGAAATATGGTAAAGGATCAATGTGTGATTGCACTGACTGTGGTCACTCTGGTCACTGTCAGGGACACCATTCCCTTTCTCCCTCTGTCACTATTGCATTCTGAAAGCCCCTTGAGCTGATGTGTATATGTGTGAGTCTATTTGATGTTATATTTTTTGCCTGTAGTTCTAATGGAATCCATATAGTGGCAAAAACCAAAACAAGACAAAAACACCAATTTTAATATTGTAAGAAATAGTTATTTTTTCTGAAATCTAGAAGGTAGATTTTTTTTCATGCTGTATGTCTTTTTCTAAATCTGTTTTCTTTTGATGATGTCATTGCACCTCAAGCAATCTTTGCAGGTAGTTTGCTGAAGTTTCTCTCTCCCCTTTTCTTTAGATGGCTGCCACCATAATGATACTGTATGTATCCAAGCTAAATAAAATAATTCACTTCCCTGATTTTGACAAGAAAATTCCTGTAAAGGTATGTGATGAAATATATACATAGTTTTGATAGAAGATGTAAAAATACTATAGGATTACAAATTGATTTTTAGAGTGAAGGTCCATTTCTATACACATTGTACTTCTTGCTTGTACTGGGTAGAAACTTTTTTTTTTTAGTCAGGGTATCACTCTGTTGGCCAGGCTGGAGTACAGTGGCATGATCATGAAGATCAGATCATGGCTACAGTAGACTTGACCTTCTGAGCTCAGGTAATCCTTCCATCTCAGCATCCAGAGTAACTAGAACTACAGGCACGGGCCACTATGCCTGGCTAATTTTTGAATTTTTTTGTAGAGTCGACGTTTTGCTATATTGCCCAGGTTGATCTTGAACTCCTGGGCTCAAACAATCTGCCTGTTTCAGACTCCGAAAGCGCTGAGGCTATAGGCGTGAGCCACTGTATCCAGCTAGAAACTTCTCCGTAAAGAGTGTATGTCATTTAGTTGTCCATTTATATAATGCAATAGTGGTAAAAGTATGTGCTTAATAATTGACATTAAATAAATACCATGTGTCTTCTGAAATGACCAAACTCCAAATTAGGGATTGGCAAACTTTTTTTTTTTTTTTTGAGTCGGAATCTCACTCTGTCACCCAGGCTGGAGTGCAGTGGCATGCTCACGGCCACTGCAGCCTCGACCTGCTGGGCTCCAGTGATCCTTCCACCTCAGCCTTCTAAGTGCCACCAAGCCCAGCTAATTTTTTAATTTATTGTAGAGATAAGTCTCGCCAAGTTGCCCAGGCTGGTCTCCAACCCGTGGACTCAGGCAATCCTCTCACCTTGGCCTTCCAGAATGCTAGGATTATAGGCCTGAGCGACCACCCCTGGCCTGGCAAACTTTTTTGGTAAAGGGTCAGATCATCTCTGTTCCAACTATTAAACTCTGTCCCTGTACTATGAAAGCAGCCCTAGATGATATATAAATGAATTAATGTAGTTGTGTTCCAATAAAACTTTATTAACATAAACCAGAGCTGGGCTGGATTTGTGCCCTAGTTTGCTGATACCTGTTTTCAGTTTTCATTAAAAAAAAATTATTTTAAAGATGTGGGGTACAATTCAGGGTTAGGTATACAGGTGTTCATTATGCAAGTACCCTTGTTGATGAGGTGTGTTCCCCACCGCCCAGCAGTTTCCCACTACTGCCAATCCCACTCCTGTCCTCGGCAATTTCCCAGTTTTCATTTTTAACTTGGATTGATAAAAGCTATGAGTAGAATGAAGAATGCAATTTGATATACATAGAAATACACTGCTTTTTTTTCCCGTCATGGAACTAGGAACATACAATCTGCCATTCCTTCCTAGAAACGTGAAATGGAACTGACTTTTATTGAACAGTTGCTGGATACTAGTCATTAGGGCAGACACTTAATTCTTAGACCAATCCCATACAACAGGTGGTATTAAATGGATTAGGATGGCACTTGACTTTCACTTGAACTGTCAGTTCCTTGAAGGTGAGGACCTCAGATGGCTTATTTACTGCTGGGTCTCTAATGCCTAGAAAATTTCCAGCATCTTGCACTGCATTATTCATCAGACAGAATAAACAAGCACATGCTTACAGCATCAGTAATCAGGGATATCCACAACAAATGAAAAGTAAAATGTTTCAGTATATGAAAGCTATCAACTTAATCACCATGGGGAAAATAATAATATTGTTGGCCTTGCTTATACTTATTTTATGATATAGTATAATTTTTGAACAGTGTAAGCATTTTAAAAGTGAGATCTGATTTACATATAGAGAAAAAGTCTTTGTACGTGAATGTGTAGTTGGATGACTAATTCTCTTGCAAACTATCACTTAGGGGGATCACAAACCTAACCTACTTGCCTAACTTTGGTAACTATAATTTTCTTGCTTTCTTTGCAATTTTTCTAAATTTGGGTGCATCCCTAAATTTTGTAGTTTGGTTTTATCTGCTTTTGAAGTTTATATAAAGAGAACCAAACTCTATATATTCTTTCGTGACTTGTTTCTTTCACTTAATATTGTGATGATAAGATTCATCCACATTGTTGTATATAGCTGTATTCTTTTATTTTTATGGTATGAATATACCATAATTTACTTTCCGGTTATTTTGCTCATCATAGTTTGAGTGTCTCCAAATACCATAGAGTGAGTGGCTTAAACAACAGAAATGTAGTTTTTCATAGTTCTGGAGGCAGGAAGTCCAAGATCAAGGTGCCAGCAGAGCTGGTTTCTGGTGAGGCCTCACTTCCTGGCTTGTAGAAAGCCACCTTCTTACTGTGTTCTCACATGGCCTCTGTGGGTGTGTACTCCTGGTATCTGTTTCTCTTACTCTCCTTCCTTCCTTTCTTCCCTCCCTCCCTCCCTCTCTCCCTCCCTTCCTTCCTCTTTTTTTTTTTGAGACAGGTTCTCGCTCTGTTGCCCAGGCTGGAGTGCAACGGGGGTGATCTTGGTTCATTGCAGCCTTGACCTCCTGGGCTCAAGTGATCCTCCTGCTTCAGCCTTCCAAAAAGCTAGGACTGCAGGTGCATGCCACCATGCCTGGCTAATTAAAATTTTTTTGTAGAAGTAGGGTCTTGGTATGTTGCCCAGGCTGATCTCTTCCTCTTACTGATAAGGATACCAATCCTATTGGATGGGGGCCCCATCCTTATGATCTCATTTAACCCGTTACCTCCTTTAAAGACCCTTTTCCCAAAGCAGTCACACGGAGGTTAGGGCTCCCACACATGAATATAGGCGAGGAACACAAAGTGATCCATAACAGCACATTTGCATGGAGGGGTGGGGCTCATCTCAGAGTGGAACTGCTGGCTCCTGGGGTTTGCGTATCTTCAGCTTTAATAGCTGGTGTCAAACTGCTCTTTAAAGTGGTTGCACCCATTCACGCTCCTGACAAAAGTGCATGAAAATCCCTGCTGCTTCACATTCTTTCCAATTCTCGGTGTGCCAGTCATTTTAAATTTTGTTATTCTGGTGGGTGTGTAGTGACATCTTAGGGGCTTTCATTTGCATTTCCCCAATGAGGTTGGGCACCTTTTCAATTTTTAGTGCCTATTTGGATATCATATCCTCTTTTATGAGGTACCTGTCACCATTTTTATGTGTGAAGGAAAATACTTTTTGAAATTCTAACTAAATATTCTTTCTTCTTTTTTTAAATTGAAGCTGTTTCCTCTGCCTCTTCTCTACGTTGGAAACCACATAAGTGGACTATCAAGCACAAGTAAATTAAGGTAGAGTGCAGGGTAATGGCTGTTGGGAGGCTCCTTACCCACATGGTATTAATGGTACAAAGGCCAAGTTTGATTTTTCAATATGTTACTTGAGCTGCAGGTAGAAGACTATAATAGTGAGTAATTTTAAAAAGTAAGGTAGAGTTTTGAGTTTAATTTGCCGGTGTTTTGGGGAATGTTAACAAGTTTTCGCATTTTCTTATATTCAAGTCTGAACATAGACTATTAGATCTGTGGCTATTAAAGTAGAGAAGGTCTGATTTATCCAGGCAGATTCATTTGTATGAATATGGCTTGGTGTAACTTTTGGTTTCGTCAGAATTTTATGTAAGAGTAGGGACATTCTGCCAGATTTGATACAGGTCAGATTTGGTACAGGGAAAAATAAATGACAGACATTTCCAAGTGTGTGCTGTGTACTTCTGAAATTTGCATCTTCATTTATTTCAGTGTCTTTTAATTATGGGGCACTTAATTATTTGTTCATCTTTGTATGATATTAAATTGAAGAATTCCACTTTTAATGATTTTAAGAGTCTATACCGTCCCTTCATCAGAAAGTTTTTCATTCGTCTTTCCCCTAATGGTTTTAGCAGCCTTTGATGTTTATCGTCTAGGTCCCTTGTTTAATGGACTTAATCCAACTTGTAAAATGGCGACCTTCTACATTTACTGTCTAAGCTTTTTCAATAAAGACACATTTTCGCCACTTCACACAGGAAAAGCAGGGTAGAAGCTTTATTTATAAACATTCAGACTAATAAATTAGTGTCCTGACATCTTCCATGGTGACCAGCGAGGGATGTTTTTATTTATTTGTATTTGTTTTTTCCTATTATTATGAACTCATGGGTTTTCATTTACTTGATATAAGTCCTTTATCAGATATGTGTTTTGCAAATATTTTCTCCCCATCTGTGACTTATCTTTTATTCTCTTAACATGTCTTTCACAGAGCAGAAGTTTTGAATTTTAATGAGGTTTCACAATTAATTTTTTTCTTTGATGGGTTGTGCTTTTGGTGTCATATTTGAAACTCATCACCAAACCCAAAGTCACCCAGATTTTTCCTAAGCTATCTTCCAGGATTTTTATAGTTTAAGTTTTACATGTTGGTGATTCAGTTTGAGTTAATATCTGGGAAAGGCATAGGGTCTGTGTCTAGATTCAGTTTATTTGTACATGAATGTCCAACTTTTGAGTGCCGTTTGTTGAAAAGACTGTTCTTTCGCTAAAGAATTGCCTTTGCTCCTTTTTCAAAGACTGGTTGACTAATATTTGTGTGGGTCTGCTTCTAGGCTCTCTCTTCTTTTTCACTGATCTGTTTGTCTCATTTACTTGATATGTTTTCATTCATTAAAGAAATAGTTCTGGTGCTCAGACTGTCCCATCTCAGGCTAATGGGAGTCTCTTTGAGTGGGCGCCTATGTTCTATGGCCCCAGTAGTCCTGCTCTTGCAAATGATGTCTCAGGCTTATCTCGGATGTTTCCTTCCACTTCTCTAAGGATATACTGATTATTTTTAATGTTAAATGTTATTTAGAGACTACAGTCTGAATGCTGGATGTATTTTGCAGGAAGGGCACAGTATCCTGATGAATAACATACGGGGTATGAAGGAAAGAAATGAGAAAAAGATGACTTCATAGTTTTTGGCCTGTTGAAGTGTAAAAATGGGATTCCTGTTCACTGGGCACATACCTAGGAGCAGAATTGCTTGATCGTATGGTAGTTTTCTGTTTAACCTTTTGAGGAACTGCCGAACTGTTTTCCAAAGTGGTTGTACCATTTTTCATTCCCACCAGCAGTGTATGAGGGTTACATTTTCTCTATATCTTTGCCAAATTTGCTACTGTCTGTATTTTTAATTATAGTCATTCTAATGGTTATGAAGTGGTGTATCACTGTGGTTTTGATTTACATTTATATCTTCCTGATGCCTAATAATGTTGAGCATCTTTTCATGTGACTTATTGGCCATTTGTATGTCTTCTTCAGAGGAATGTCTATAACTCTTTGCTTATGTTTCTTCTTTGTGGTTTTTGTTGTTGTTTTGGGGCTTATTTTTAGACAGGTTTTTTTGGTCTTCTTGTTATCAAGTTGTAAATGTTCTTTATGTATTCTAGATACAGGTCCATCATTATGTATCTGACTTGCAGCATTTTGTTCTATTTTATGAATTGTCTTTTCACTCTCTCTCTCTTTCTCTCTCTCTCTCTCTTTTGAGTTGGAGTTTCACTCTGTCACTCAGGCTGGAGGGCAGTGGCACACTCACGGCCACCCCAGCTTCAACCTTCTGGGCTCTGGCAACCCTTCTGCCTCAGCATTCCAAATAACCAGAACTACAGGCATGCACTACCATGCCCGGTAATTTTTGATTTATTTTAGAGATGAGGTCTTGCTAAGTTGCCCGAGCTGGTTTTGAACCTGCAGGCTCAGGCAGTCCACTCGCCTCGGCCTCCCAAAGTGCTGGAATTACAGGCTGAGCCGAGCCTGGCCTTTTTCACTCTCTTGATGGTGTCATTTGAAGCACCCACATTTAAAACTTTTAAAAACTTAAATAATAATTAAGGTTAAATATATGTAATGTAAATTTTAACTTTTAACCATTTTTAAGTGTACAATCCAGTTGCATTAAGTATATGTACGATATATGCATCATCCTAGATGGGAAAACCTATCATTGAACAATAATTCCTCATTTTCCTTAGCTCCCAGCCCCTGGCCATCTCCATTCTACCTTCTGCCTCTACAAATTTGCCTGCTCTAGATATTTCATACAAGTGGAGTCATACAATATTTGTCCGCCTTATCGTTCTCAAGGTTTATCCATGTTGTAGCATGTCTCAGGATTTCATTTCTTTTTAAGATGAATAACACTGCGTTGCATGTATATATCACATTTTGTCCATCCATTTTTAAAAGTTTTTAATTCTGATGAAAAATTATCTATTTTTTTTCTTTTATTACTTGTGCTTTTGATGTTTTATCTATGGCTTTACCTAATCCAAGGTCATAAAGATTTACTCCTATGCTTTCTTATTATAAGAGTTTTATAGTTTTAGATCCTACATTTGGGTTAATTATTATTAGTAGTATTATTTTAGAGATGGGGGTCTCACAATTTTGGTCAGGCTGGAGTCTAGTGGCTATTCTCAGGTATTATCATAGTGTGCTGTAGCCTCAAACTCCTGGCTTTAAGCAGTCCTCCTACCTCAGACACTTACATGGCTGGAACTATAGGCATGTGCTTCTGTGCCTGGCTCTTGGATTAATTTTTTATGTATGGTGTGAGGTAGGAGTTCAGATTCATTCTTTTGCATGTGGATGTTCCATTGTCCCAGCACCATTTTTGAAAAGACTATTCTTTTCCCACTGTATTTTCTTGGTACCCTTGTTGAAAATTAACTGACCTTAATTGTAAGAATTTTTTTCTTGATTCTCAATTCTCTTCTACTGATTACATATCTGTCCTTAAATAAATACTGGATAGTCTTGCTTACCGTAGCTTTGTAGTTCGTTTTGAAATGAAGTGGAAATACACCACCTTTGTTCTTCTTTTTCTAGACTGTTTCAGCTTTCTGTTTCTCTTGCATTTCCTTATTAATTTTAAAATCGGTCAGTTGCTGCAAAAAAAAAAAAAAAAAAATCCAAAAAAGCCTGCTGAGATTTGATAGGGATTATGTTGAATCTTGTGTCTTAGTTTGCTTGTGTTGCTATAAAGGATAACTTGAGGCTGGGCAATTTATAAAGAGAAAAGGACCCAGTGTGGTGGCTCACACCTGTAATCCCAGCACTTTGGGAGGCCGAGGCAGGGTTGCTTGAGTCTAGGAGTTTGAGACTAGCCTGGGCAACACAGCGAGACCTTGTCCCTACAAAAAATAAAAAATTAGCCAGGTGTGGTGCTGTGCACCTGAGCCCCAGCTACTCGGGAAGCTGAAGTGGAAGGATCTCCTGAACCCAGAAGGTTGAGGCTGTGGTGAGCCGTGATTGTGCTGCACTCCAGTCTGGGCAACATAGCGAGACTCTGACTCAAAGAAAACAAAGGCTTAGTTTATTTGCCTCATGATTCTGCAGGCTGTACAAGAAGCATGGTGTCAGCCTCTGCATCTGGTGAGGTCCTCAGGCTGCTTCCACTCATGAGGGAAGGGGAAGTGGAGCCGGCCTGTGCAGAAATCATATGGCAAGAGAGAGGCGGGAGGTCCCAGGCCCTTTTTACCAACCTGCTCTCAAGGGGACTAACAGAATGGGGACTCATTCCTTCCTCACCCCTAGCTCAGCCCACGCAACTCAAACACCCCCCACTAGGCCCCACCTCCAACATTAGGGATTCAATGTCAACATGAAGTTTGGAGGGTCGAATCTCTAAACTATAGCAATCTGTAGATCTATTTGAGGAGTATTTCCATTTTAACAACTTGAAGTCTTCTGAACCATGAACATGGAATGTCTTTCTACTTATTTGGGTCTTCTTTAATTTCTTCTAATAATGTTTTGTAGTTTTCAGTGCACAAGTACTTACCTTTCTTTCATCAGATTTATTCCTAAGAGTTTTATTATTTTGGATGCTATCGAAAGTGACATTGCTTTGTTAATTTCATTTTTAAATTGCTCATTGGTAGTATATAGAAATACTAGAAGTGATTTTGTGCATTGATTTTATTTCCTGTACACTTGTTTGACTCATTTATTAATTTTAATACTTTTTTTTTTTTTTTTGAGTTGGAGTCTCACTCTGTCGCCCAGACTGGAGTGCAGTGGCTGCTCCTGGCCACTGCAGCCTCGACCTGCTGGGCTCCGGTGATCCTTCCGCCTCCGCCTTCCAAGTAGCTGGAACTACAGGCGCGCGCTACCACACCCGGCTAGTTTTTGATTTATTGTAGAGACGAGGTCTCGCCAAGTTGCCCGGGTGGGTCTTGAACCCGCGGGCTGAGGCAATCCTCTTGCCTCGGCCTCCCAAAGTGCTGGGATTACAGGCTGAGCCACCAAGCCCGGCCAATTTTAATACTTTTTTAGTGACTTCCTTAGGATTTTCTATATATAGTATATTATTTGCAAATAGAGATAACTTTATTTCTTCCTTTCCAAATTGGATGTTTGTTTTCCAACTGCCCTGCCTAGAACCTCAAGTACAATGTTGCATAGATATAGTGGTAAGAGTGAATATCCTGGTCTGGTTCTTGATCTTAGGGGAAAAACATTCCACTTTTTATCACCAAGAATACCTATCTGCTTTTAAAAGGCATTATCTAAAAATACTTTTTGAACTTAATTGAAAATGTGACTTTTTTGTTGTTGTCTTGCTTGCTTTGAAAAAGTTTAAGTTCAAGCCTTTAAAATAGTTATCTTTTTTTTCTTTCTTTCTCTCTCTCTTTTTTGTTTTTTGAGATAGGGTCTTGCTCTGCCATACAAGCTAAAGTGCAGAGGTGCAAGTCATAGCTCACTGTGACCTTGAACTCCTAGGCTCAAGCGATCATCCTAACTCAGCCTCCTGAGTAGCTAGGACTACAGACACTCCATCACATCCGGCTAAGTTTTAAATTTTTTTGTAGAGACAGGGTCTTGCTGTATTGCCCAGGCTGATCTTGAACTCCTGGCCTCAAGTGATCCTTTTTCTTTGACCTCCCAAAGCACTGGGATTACAGGCGCGAGTCACTGCACCCGGCCCTCAAGCCAGTCTCATGAATGCTCCTTAAGTGTGGATATAAAGTCTCTGAAAATGTTTTCTGCACCTGCTGTCTCGATGCAGTTTCACTGATAATGTGACACCCATTCTCAGGTCTTGTCAGGAGGGTTGGAAGGGCTGCCCACTCTCTGTCCTGGGCTGTTGTCTGGCTCTGACTTTCCTTCTCTTGCCTGCTGTCTTCTCAGGGCCGGGTCTGGGAGCAGGGAATCCCTGGCAGTCTGTGGGCTGTGCATTGAGCTGTCTCCTGGAATCTCTGGGTGCTGGGAGTAGGTGAAAGTTTCTCAAGTATGTGTGGTAAGGCACTGTAGCCTCGCCATATAACGTTTGGGGGGAAATCACCCGTAATTTCATTGTTTAACAGAGTTTTAAATGCTCATTTTTAGTCTTTTTCCATATGCAGAATGTGTCTTGTTACAGTAGTAGGTCCTACTTGGTTTTGTATCCTTTTTTTGTTTATTTAATATTAATTTTCCAATAGTCTTTATATTATAGTTATTGTATCCTGTCCCCTCAAGTGAGCATGTCATGATTTATTTAACCATTGCCTTGTCTGTCATTTAGGTTGTGGCGTTTTGCCCTCAGACACCGTAGTGAACACGTTCACATATACGGTTTTCTCCTTCTTTTGAATTATTACCTTAGGATGTTTCTCAACAGAAAAGAACTAGGTCTAGGGTTAGGTTCCTTTAATGACTGTTGATTCGTAGTTCCAGCTTGATTTGTCTAAGGGTGTATTGATCCATGTTGTGAACTGGTTTCAGCCCAGTCTTGGAAGAGTGGGATAGTATGGTGTTTTAAATTGCTAGGTGAGTGGTATGAAATTATTTAATCTCTATTTTTCTTTTTATGATTTAATCTATTTAACATGATTTGTTAAGAGTAAATATGAAAATTAAGATTAATTTCTTATATTTAATTGGGAAAATCAGTAAGCCTAATTAAAAATGTAAACATGTTTAAAAACAACAACCACCGCCAATACTTGGTGTCTGACATGACACGTACATCTTTTCCCGACAGCCTGCCGATGTTCACCGTGCTCAGGAAATTCACCATTCCATTGACTTTGCTCCTGGAAACCATCATACTTGGGTGATTGTTGTTTTTTCCTCCATTTTTTTACCCCCTATATTATTTTCACCCAGTGAATTCTTGCCACCTAGCCATCTTTCCAAACAGTTGATCTGAATTTCTTGTTGCAATAACTTCAGGACAACACATGGCTTATTTGTGTAAGAGCTGCTGCCTGCTTCTGTGATTCCCTAAGAACTTAATGAAGGATTTTTAAAAATTGTCATTTTACATTAGTCAAATAGTACATGTTTGTGGTAGGAACTTATTTTTAAAAATCCACTCCAAAACAGATGTCAATCTGCTTCCTGAGCTGGATGGAATATACATCGGTTCTGCAAAACACAAGGAAAATTGTCCATATATAGGTAGGAGTGCAGAATATCAGAGAAATACATTCTGATGCAGTGATTATAACATCAGAAAATAATTAATTTTTTAATGCTGGTATAAAAATGTCTCATAAGGATACTCAGTATGACGTCTGAAAAAGGTGATTTTTGATTTTGCTGTGAAGATTATTTAGCAATGAATTTTGATTGATGGTTCAGTGTTTTATACCCCTGTGCTGAATTTGATCTCAGTCTTTGGATGCTCAATATCAGACCACACAAACTAGTTCCCCAGCGGGAACTCCTCTATTTGGTCCCAGAGTCTCTCTAGAGAGAACAGAGAAATCAGTTTATGATTAGATGAAGAAAAATTACTTAAGAAATTATGTCAATGTAGTCTGTCTTAGAAACACTTTTGGTGCTTTCTTCCCACACAGCATTGTCTGTTAGGTTTTAGCTACAAAGCTGTTGGTGTCTATTTTCAGTTTGTTGAAAACATAATCTGTATTTTGAAGTGTTCCCCTCCTCCCGCCATCCTTTCTCATGTATTTATTTATTACAGGAAGCAGTATTCACTTAACATCATCGTCAGCGTCTTTGCCATCATTCTCGGGGCTTTCATAGCAGCTGGGTAAGACTTCGGGCTGTTTCTGCTCAATACCTTCTTTGTGTCTTGGACAATAGGCCCAGCTCTGTCCTCAGTTTTTCATTTTCCATCTGGCTGCAGATGAATTGGGCAGCCCAGAGACAAATCTGTTGAAGTTAGTGGAATCCCCATGTGTTCCTGTGAAAGTCAAACTGGGTCCCACATTGGCCAGAACATTTCTGAGCATATACGAAGAGAACATTGCAAGATGTTGATACCGCTTTTCTTCACAAAAAGCCATAGTCTGTTTACTTTTCTTACTGAATATTTGTCTTTGGTATAAAAATATTACCTGAGAAGTTCTTAGGCATTTGATTAAAAAATAACAGATTCCCAGCTTGGGCAATATGGCAAGACCTCATCTCTACAATTAGGAAAAAAAAAAAAAATTAGCAGGGCATGGTGGCAGGCACCTGTAGTTCTAGCAACTTGGGAGCCTGAGGCGGAAGGATCACCTAAGCCCAGCAGGTCAAGGCTGCGGTGACCATGAGCCTACCATTGTACTCCACCCTGGATGACAGAGTGAGACCCTGACTCAAAAAAACAAAGACAAAAACAAACAAGCAAACAAAACAGATCCATAAGGCCTTTGTATGCCGATGTGCTTTATCATTCTGTGATGTGTTAGTAGGCACTCTTTCCAGTGGTAGGATGCCGTCAGTAAATGTGTTTGTGTGTTTGGGATACCAGCCAACCCTGGTGCAAGACTATCACCTTAATCATGAATAGGGCAGAGCAAGGAGTGAGAACTCCGAGTCTGCATTTTCACATAGGCACTCAGAGTCCTGTCTGTCACAGCCGGATGGGTGTACGCGTGCGGTCACATTCCCTGGGTTTGGGACTTAGCTCTGCCTCCAGTCAGCTGTTTCTCAGCCTCTCTCTGCCTCTGTTTTCTTAACTGCAAAGTAAAGGTGATCGTAGAAAATACACCTACTTGAATGAAGGAAAGAAAGAAAAGGCTGCAGGAATTTAGTGAAACTTGTCTTATTAACTCATTTAGACTCAAAGGCTCTGGGTCATTAATTGCAAATTAAATAAGAGTGGGCTATGGTGCCAGTATGGCTGGGGTCTTCCTCTGTTCCCTGCACTCACTAGCTGTGTAATCAGGGACACTTTTTTGTTGTTGTTGTTGAGAGAGGGTCTTGCTATATTACCCGGGCTGGTCTGGATGGAACTCCTGGCCTGAAGCAATCTTCTTGCCTTGGCCTCCCAAAGTGCTGGGATCACAGGCATGAACCACTGAGCCCGGCAAAGGACAATTTAACTAACCTCCCCATGCTTCAGTTATTTCAACCGTAAAACAGACATTAAAATAGCATTCACCTCACAGGGTCATTGTGAGCCTTAAATGAGATAATCTGCACAAAATGTTGACACTAGTGCATGGCCAAGTTCAACAAAAGCATAGCGAGCATTGACTGGAGGCCAGGCATCGTTCTAGGTGTTGGGAATCCAGCAGTTAACAAAACAGACACAAATCTTTGCCTCCTTGAACTAATTGGTGGAGACAGATGGTAAGACAAAGAAATAGGTAAAAAAACATACACTAGATGTTGACAGGTATTATTAACCACAGTAATGTTTCTTCTTCTTATGACATTTAGTTTGTAGCCCAAGGTGTGGTGTTTCTGTTTTATTCTTACCTTCCTCCTGCCTAGTCCCAGCTGTCGGCTGAGTTTGGCTCCTTGAGAGCGGGTCTCTTGGGTTTCGGTGCCCTGTTTCCTACCTCTGGCATAGTGACAACGCGGACATTCCACAGTGATACTCAGGGCTCGTTTCAGTCATGAGGACTTTTGTTGGAATGAAATCATGTGAGGAAAGTCACTTAGAAAGGGAAGGGCTCTGTGGAAGATGCTGCAGGGGCTGGGGGGACAGCCCTTGCCCTCTGAAGCCTCACTAAAAAAGGAACCCCCCAAAGGCAGGCTAATAGGAGAAAAAGCCATAAAAATTTATTCTAATGTGCACAGGGTGAAAATCACAGTAGAGTGATTACCTGGTAACCCCATGGGGTTCAGGTGCATATATACCCCTTCTTCATGGAGGGCAGGGGAGACAGGGAACGTAGACCGTTCTTTTCAGGGGTCATACATAAATGATTATAAGAGAGGATGAGTGGACCAGGAGACAGAAACTGTAAATGATTCTCTTTGGAATTGGAACCCAAGAGGTAGGCATTATATTTTGAAACAGTCCATCCAAGTGTGGTTACATTCCTGTCTTTGATAGACAACGAGATTTCTGGGAGGGGATGGAAAGCCAGTGTGTTCTCATTGGTGGGTTCAGCCTTAAGGTAGGAAAGAGAAGATCAGAGAAAAGTCTTTTCTAGCAGATTCTGACTTTCAAGGGTCTTTAAAATAATCAGTGCAGCAGGATGCCACATTTTGGGGTGAAATTCTCTGGGTTCCTTCAGGGCTGTCCTCCCACAGCACTCTGGGGGCTCCTCTGCACAGCCCCTCTCTTCTGGGTTCCACTTTGAAAAACACTGTCTTACAGCCAGTTGGAAACTTTTACAAGAAACGGCTTATAGAAGTATTTGGCCAGGTGCGGTGGCTCATGCCTGTAATCCTAGAAATTTGGGAGCCTGAGTGGGAGGATTGGTTGAGGCCAGGAATTCGAGACCACCCAGGTCAACACAGTGAGACCCCCATCTCTACAAATAATAATAATTAAAAAAAATTAGCTGTGCATGGCACACACCTGTAGTTCCAGCTCCTTGGTGGGTTTAGGTGGGAGGATCACCTGAGCCCAGGAGTTAGAGCCTGCAATGACCTGTGATCTCTCTACTGTACTCCCACCTGGGCAACAGGTCTCTTACAAAAAAAAAAAAAAAGAAAAAATGGGCCAGGTGCAGTGGCTCACGCCTGTAATCCCAGCACTTTGGAAGGCTGAGGTGAGAGGATTGCTTGAGCCCAGGAGTTTGAGACCAGCCTGGGCAACTTGGTGAGCCCTCATCTCTATAATAAATCAAGAAAAATTAGCTGGGCGTGGTGGTGCACACCTGTAATTCCAGCCACTTGGAAGGCTAAGATGGAAGGATCGCCTGAGCCCAGCAGGTTGAGGCTGCAGTGGCTGTGAGCATGCTATTACGCTCTCCAGCCTGGGTGACAGAGTGAGACTCCAACTCAAAAAAAAAAAGTAAAGTCACGTGGGGAATTGTGCCTTGGCTCTTAAAACATTTGACTGAAAGTGACACGTGTCACTTTTTCTTACACCTACTTGAATGAAGGAAAGAAAGAAAAGGTTGGAGGAACTTAGTGAAACTTGTCTTGTTAACTCATTTAGATTCGAGGGTTCTGGGTCATTAATTGCAAATTAAATGAGTGTGGGCTGTGGCACCAGTATACCTGGGGGGTCTTCCTTTTTTCCCTGCACTTGCTAGCTGTATAATCAGGGACACTTTTTTTTTTCTTTTCTTTTTTGTAGAGACAGGGTCTTGCTATATTACCCAGGCTGGTCTTGAACTCCTGGCTTGAAGCGATCTTCCAAAGCAAATCACATGGCCAGAAAAAGTTGAAATAGAATGTCTGAGAATGGCCCTACCCATGAATCTGCTCTAATTGATTAAACAAGTACATTCTTCACAAACCTCTGTGCTCTCATGACTGGCCTAAAGGAAGGATGGGTGAGCGCCATCACCACAGTGAGGACTGCAGAAGTGTGAACAAAATTGGGTCCCCCACAGGGGAAACCAAGAACTCTGGGAATTTCCTTCAGGCTCTCAAAGGAGATGAGCAGCATCTTCTAGAAGCCCCTAAGGGCCTGACTTTTTCTACTCATTCACCCTTTTGCCGTCTTAGGGAATGGCAGACTTTATTGTTCTTGACACTGAATCAAATGTGAGTGGACAAGAGATTTGGAAGACTATTACTTTGGGAAAAAACACTGTTTCTTTTTGTGATTGAGCCAGATAATTCTGGTTTATGATGACCAAAAATTATTTTACATTCTCACAAATGTATTTGTAGAGAATAATACCAGCAAAAACCTTGAGCAAAAATCTGATCTAATTTGCATTCAGATTTCGATGAAATTGTTGCCCTTGATTTCATTCTCTTTGGTTAGAGATCATCTTATTTTGATACTGAAGAGGATTCAGGGTATGCTACCCCAAAGTATGCCACTTTGGGATAAGGATTATTTTGAGCCAAGGACAATTGGGAACAGATGCAGGAAGAGTGTGCAGCCTTCCCCTTTCTGTGAGTTGATAAAAAGATGCCAATCTCTGTAAAATATTTAAGATGGTTTATTCTGAACCAAACTTGAGGACCTAGGCTCTAGAACACCCATTCTCAGGAGGTCCTGAGAACGTGTGCCCAGCATAGTTGAATGGTGGCTTGGTTACATACATTCTGGAAAGGCAGAAGTTACAAGAAATCATAAATCAGTACATGTGGAATTGTAATTGGTTTGGCTCAGGAAGGAGGGACATTTCCAAATGGGGGCTTACAGGTCATAGGTGGATTCAAAGATTTCTTGACTGGTAATTTGTAGTTCCTATCTGAGGAATTTTGGAAATCAGTAGAGGAGATGCTTTGTTGAGATAAAGGAGTGAAAAATTCCAGGTTTGTTGATTTGTAGATGAAGTCCCATATGTGACAGACTTCAGAGAGGCGAGATAAGTGTCTTACAAGGTTCTAGGAGTCTAGGAGTCCCCAAGAGATGGCTTTGCAGGGCCAGAAAATAATTTGGTTTCCTTCTTTGTTTGTTATGTGATACCATGCCAGAGTCAGGTTGGAGAACAGACTTTTTAGTATATAGGGTAATAGGGGAATAAAACCCTGTCTGGTGGGTCCTTATCAGGCATGACTCCCCAAGCCTCATAGTTAGATATTTGGAAGAGAAAAAGGGCAGGTGAGTCCCCACTGCTTAAAACACAGGGCATACGTTTCCCATTGTGAAGGCGGCCTCTTCTCCCACACCAGGAAGAAAAGAGCAGCTCTCATCACTGGAGATGGAGAATCAGCCCAAGATGAGTCTTCAGATGAAAACTCTAAAATAACTCTTCTCTCCCATTATTCCCCCCATCTGTTTCCCACACACAGTTTATTTGTCCCTCAAAGCCCAGGCCCTTTCTCTTGGTGAAACGTAAGTCCCCAAACCCAACTGCTTCTTTGAGTTTCACTTTTCTTTGAACGCTGGTGCCCATAAAATATTAATAAGATTTGCATTCCTTTTCTCCTGTTAATCTGGTCTGTTGTCCGTTAAATTTGCAGGTCCCCAGGGACAGAACGCAAGAGGGTGGAGGGAAAGCTTTTTCTTCCCGGCAGTTTATGCTCATGAATGATGACGTGGGTCTGGTACTGTCTGCAAAGATCAGGTTCAAGTGGGCAAATGGCCTGATGGCTCAGCTATTTGGTGTCCCTCTTGTCGCTATGTCATAGCCCCCCAACATTTTTATTTTTATCTTTTTGAGTTGAGGAGGTCTCGCTTTGTCACCCAGGCTGAAGTGCTGTGGCTCCACCGTGGGCTCACCACAGCATTAAACTCCATGGCTCAGGAGATCTTTCCACTTCAGCCTCCAGTAGCTGGGACTACAGTCACGTGCCACCACACCTGGCTAACTTATTGATTTTTATGTCGATAGGAGGTCTCGCTAAGCTGCCCGGGCTGGTCCTGAACTCCTGGGCTCAAACAGTCCTCCTGCCTCGGCCTCCCAAAGTGCTGGGATTATAGGCATGAGCCACTGTGCCCGGCTGCCCCCAACATTTTTATACTGGTGCTATTTAAAATGGAAATTGAAGAGACAATGTTTTAAAAGCATGGCAAGGTTGCACAGCAGGATGGATACCTGCTTGCCTGTTTTTTTTTTATCCTGTTTGAACACCATATGGAGGTGTCACTTCCTCACTGGACCCCTTTTGCCCAGCCGTCCCTCCCTGGCTGCACCCTGGGGATGACTTTGTTACTGCAATAAGCAAAGCCCCTGGGTGCATGGGGCAATCTCTCCCTTTAGGAAAGTCAGGGCTCACCAATTATTCTGCCGATTTATCAGTTAGTTGAAGAAAGGATTTATAGTTGGAGGAAGTTGGTTCATATCCCTCTGGTTTGAAGCCTTCTGTGATTGAGTTGAAGCCACCTGATGGGCTGGTTTCCACTTAGTCTGCAGGGGAATTAACCATATACCACTACAAAGGGTGAAAAGATGTCCTAGAAAAGCAGATTTGCCCAGGGAAAGGTACAACAGGCAGCTCTGAGGCCAGGTCTTGAGACCAAGCCACGAGAATGAGTTAATCATTCTCCTTTTGTGCCCTTCCTACCAGGTCTGATCTTGCTTTTAACTTGGAAGGCTACATCTTTGTATTCCTGAACGATATCTTCACGGCAGCAAATGGAGTTTATACCAAACAGAAAATGGACCCAAAGGTACCAGATCTTCCCTCCTGTGGCTTTTAGACTTGATCACACGGCCCCTGAAATGACATGAAAAGCAAAAATGAATTTGTACAGTTGACATGCAACTGAATTTATATAATAGGACCTACAGATTACTAATTTCTTTTCAATTATCTTGTCTATGTTCTTATTACTCTTTGTAAAATTTTGGATGAAAATTAGATAGGAAGGGAAAAGATGCCACTATTGTAGACACACACTCAGAATATCTAAAAAGGGGATTATTTTGAAAGACAAAGTGTGTGTGTGTGTGTGTGTGTGTGTGTGTGTGTTTTACCAGCATCATTAGTGACCAAGGCAAAGTCAGGGGTCATGATGTTTGTTCTGAGAGCACTAGTTTGGGAGTCTGGAGACGTGGGTGACAGACACAAGAGTTTTGCTACTTACTCGCCATTGTGACTTTGAGCCGTACCTTCTCCAAACCTCAGTTTTTCTCGTCTGTGGAATACGATGATCAGAATGGAGAGTTTGTAAGGTCTGTTCCAGCCATTGCCGCCTCTTCTGTGATGAGGGGCTAGGGCAGATGAACTTTTCTTCTGTGTGGCTGCCTGTCACGTCTGGGCCCCCAACCCTCGCCCAACCCCAGCTGTTACAGGAAGCTGGGAAGGATGAGCCAGGCATATGCTTCTTTGTTCCAAGTTCTTTGTGATGGGACAGGCTTATTTCCATGACATTCTTTTGTTTTTTTAATCTGCACTTTTTTTTTCCTGCATGGCCATTTGTGTGTGTGTGTGTGTGTGTGTGTGTTTAATGGTGGTGGTTATACCAAAACAGGTTTGTCGCCTTTTGAGAATCACAATATGTCATCCTTTTCTGAGAATGGGGGAGAGGGAGTATAGCCACTTTCATGACAGTAAATATATAACGCTGCTGTTCTTTATTGGAAAGAGCAGATGTTTTTAAGGAGTTCTGTTTATATTAACATTTTCAATGTTCTTTATTTTGTTCCAGACTTCCCATTTTGCATAACATGCTTTAAAAAAAAACCCACACAATTAAAGTGTTAGAGATGGATGGATCCTTGGAGGCCTTCTACCTCCATCTGTCCTATCTGTAGTTTTGGTGTAAGACAAATGTTTATTCTGAAACCACAGTACACTTTAAACGAAGCATTTTATGTCAGAAATGTGCTAAAAATATTCCTATACAAAGTGGGACAGCATGTGTACTCTAATGCTATATAAGTGTAGTTGTACAAATGGCTTCAGGAAATCTAAGGAAGCTTCATGTGACGAAAACTGAGTGGAGTTTTCCTTGTTTTTGCAGGAGCTAGGGAAATACGGCGTGCTTTTCTATAATGCTTGCTTCATGATTGTCCCAACTCTTATCATCAGTGTCTCCACTGGGGACCTGCAGCAGGTGAGCGGGTGATGATCCTTTCCGTCTCACTTAGCCGTCTTTTAAAATGTTAACATTTGAAATAGAAAGTGGGAAGGTAGCTAGGATTCCCGGGAGGGTACGTGAAAGCAAGATGTTTGATGTCCCTAGTGAGGACTCTGGCACTATCCTTGCCTTGGCATGCATTCCTGGCCACGTGGGTGCAAAGCAGCAGGAAGGGGTGCCAAGAACGTTGGACTTGAGACTTTTGGAAAACGGCAACAATGAAAATCTGAGTTGGTGTCCCCTTGGCCCCCTTGGCTGATGTGGGAACGCTACTTACTGCAGAAGGGGAACGCTACTTACTGCAGAAGGGGATTCTGATTGTTAGGGAAAAAATGGGTTTGTTTGTTTGTTTATTTATTTGCTTTGAGTCAGGGTCTCTGTCACCCAGACTGGAGTGCAGAGGCACAGTCATGCAATCATGGCTCCCTGTAGCCTCTGCCTCCTAGGCTCAGGCAATCTTCCCGCTTCAGCCTCCTGAGTAGCGAGGACTACAGGTGTGTGCTACTATACCCTGCTAATTTATTTTTATTTTTTTTTGCAGAGACGAGGTCTTGCTATGTTGCCCAGGCTGGTCTTGAACTCCTGGGCTCAAGCAATCCTCCCGCCTCGGCCTCCTAAAGTGCTGGGCTGACAGGCTTGAGCCTCTGTGCCCAGCTGGAATTGTTTATTTACTTGTTATTTTTAATTATGGACTTCGGAACCATACACAAAGTCGGTTTATTTATTTACTTGTTATTTTAAATTATGGTCTTTGGAATCATACACAAAGTAGAGAGAATAATTTGATGAATTGTCGTGTACTTACCATCCACTTTCAACACGTCAGCAATTTGCCAATCTTATTTTATCTATCTTCCTCCACTCCCATTTTTTTCCCCCTGGAGTATTTTAAAATGAATCTCTGGCATCATGCCATTTTGCTATGAAATATTCCAGGATCCATATCTGAGTTTTGAGAAGGTATTGTTCTTTTGGAATTTGCCTTGGTAACCTTATCTGCTACTTGTGAGAGGACAAATCAAATGGTAAGTTAGTTGTAAGATACTAGGTTTAGCAGGCGCGGTGAGGCCAAGGCACTTAGGGAGTGTGAACATTGACCACATGAGCATCCATGATGGCCACCTTGAGGGGTGAAAGTCCGGACTTCTGCAGAAAGCTACTAGCCACACAACCTCTAAGAATTTTGCTTGTAGCCTAAGGAAGATGTTTAAGTTCATGTGAGAAACGAGGTATGATGGGCAGAGTCTTGGTTGAGCAGGGCTTCTCCCCATAGACCTGTTACAGCTCTGCTGGGGTCTTATGCCCACTGCACAGAGAAGAACCAATTTACTAAGCCAGGAGTGTTGCAGCAGAGAAAGAGTTTTAAAAATCGCAAAGCAGCCAAGCAAGGAGGACAGCAGGTATTTCTCAAGTCTGCCTCCCTGGAAATTTCAGACTAGACTTTGTCAAGGAGTCATTTGGCGGGCAGGGGGCTAGGCAACAGGCTCTGTTGATTGGTTGGGGTGGAAGTCATGGGGGTGTCGAAACTGTCTTCATGGTCAGAGCCAGTTTCTGGGAGGGGCTCACAGGGGCAGTGGAGTCTGCTCCTTGGAATGAGTCCTGGGTCTGGGTGGGGTCAGGGGTCCATCAGAGTCTGAAGTCTGAAAAATGTCTCAAACACCATTCTTAGGTTTTGCATTAGAGACCATCTATACAGCGAGTTCCTCAGCCATCAACTACTGAACCCTGGGAAGTTTGCAATTGTAGAGGTAGTTTAGGAGGAAGGTATATGGGAGGTGAGGTCCCTGGAGGTGAGCGCTCTCATGCCCCTAGGCCAATCAAACTTCTGGATGTCATCAAGGAGATCATTGTTGGAGAGAAAATATGTTTGTCAGCCTCACAGGTAGCTTCCTTCTTCCCGGGGACCAAGGCATGAAGAGAATCTGTTGAAGTGACCGTGCCAGCAGTCACGTGAGGAGAGCAAACTTAGAAACAACAGATTTGTTCATTTCTCCGCTAGTAGTATTAATAATAGCTCAAATTTATTGAGGGCTTACTATATCATACGCTTTTTTGAAGCATTGTTCATGAATTCTCTCATTACATTTCCACAACAGCCCTCAGAAAAGAAGGTCATGTTATTAACCCCTTTTTATAGGCAAGGAATCTAGGGCATCGTATTTAAATGACTTCCCAAGGACGGTAGGTGACAGATCCAGGTTTTCTGACTCTGGAAACACAGCCCCCGCTATAATCTAAATTATTTTATTTGTATACGAAATGCATTTGTGTATTTTTTTTCTTCACATGTGAAAAGCCATAACCTACCCCTTATATCTTATAAAGTACAAGAGGCCTAATGTATACTTAAATTCATTAAATCCTGATGTTCTGGAAGGATATCTTCCTTGTGGTACTGGAGTATTCCAAAAATTTACCCTGTCTAATTTCTTCCTTTTAGCCAGATTCAGATATTTCAGGCAGAAGTTCCTTTAAGTATCTTACAGCCCCAGGATGACTATTAATCATTGAAATTCTCAATGGACCAAAGAGCTAAATAGATAAGTTTATTTTCAAAAAACCATAAGAAAATTATAATTAGGAAAAATAGAATATAGTTATAACCATAAGAAAGGGCCCTTTATAAAATGCCAAAATGCGAAAGTCATAAAGTTAAAGATTTGACTGCATTTTGATTTAAATGTATTGTATACCAAAAGATACAGTACACACGCTGTAATCAGCAAAAACAAACACAAACAAAAAGCAAAAAAACTGGCCAGCAACCCTGTAGAAAAACATGGTGAGATTTTTCACTACTAACATAGTTCTATGTTCATTGAATTGGGACAAACTTCTTCCTGTTGGTCACCATGGCTGAATCCGTTTTAGATTATAAACTGAACAGAATAAAGAAGTGATTTTTAAAAATTAGGTATATTCATATACAATATAAAATTGTATATAATTTGCCAAGTTTGGCTTGACTGTTTTGAAAGCTGATTGATGAATTAGAGCAAAATGTTAACTCCTCTTGTTAAGGAAGGAGAAATGTGATGACTCATTTGTCCTGGCTGACTGGGACCAGGAGAGATGGAGAGGATGAGAGGCCGGGGTAAACTTGTGTGTGTGACTCACTGCTCTGGGAATTCAGTCCCAGACTTTGGATTTACACAGTCAGTGGATCTATTAACAGAACCTTGATTCCAGCTCTGATTAGCAAAGTCAGAGATGGCAGCACCTCTTGTTAAGGAATTAGGCCCTTGGAAAATACTCAGTGAGTGAACTTTGGTATTTGAATCATTGCAAGAGGCTCAGAGTTCATCTTGTGTAATAATAGGACTTTTTTTTCTAATTAAAAACCCAAAGTGCAAAATGAAAAAAGTTTCCTCCTCCAGCATACTTTTGCCACAATAGAAAGCCTAAGGAAGAAGAGCTTTATTGTAATTCGTCTGTAATTATTTCCTGTGTTAAAATAAATGTCATGCTGCATGATTTTTTAAAATACCACAAGTATAGCCTCATTATTAAAGAAACAAAGTAAATCTAAAATATAAAAAAAATTTAGGTTGATGGAGAATCTAAATATTTTTAAGGAAATTACTAAATAGTCCTCAGTGGTTTAAGTGGTATCAGGAGCAAAGCATATAAGTTTAAACACGTTATTTAAATTTTATTGTTCACATAAATACTTCCAACTCTTTGAGAAAAATAAATACTTTCCTACTCTTGGTTTGAGTAAAATTTGAGGCTGATGTGTTTTTCTCTTACTTCCAATTTTATTTTAATTAATTTAAATTTTACTCTAATTTTTTTCAGTCAGGAGACTCATGTATTTCTCTTACTTTCAATTTTATTTTAATTAATTAATTTACATTTTATTTATTTATTTTGAGTCAAGTTCTCACGCTGTTGCCCAGGCTGGAGTACAGTGGCACAATTCACCATAACCGCAACCTCCTAGGCTCAGGCAATCCTTCTAACTCAGCCTCCTGAGTAGCTGGGACTACAGGCACATGCCACCACCATGCCCAGCTACTTTTAAAATTTTTTTGTAGAGGTGACGTCTCACTAAGTTGCCTAGTCTGGTCTCAAACTCCTGGGCTCAAGCAATCCTCCCACCTTGGCCTCCGAGAGTGCCAAGATTATAGGTATAAACCACCATGCTTGGCCTTTCCAATTTTATTTTAATTTCAGACACTAAATGTTTCCCGTAATTTTTGTAGTTTTGTTTTGTTTTGGTCTTTGACTGCCTTAGCATAAACTTTTTGGCTTTCATATCTTGGATGTTTTCTGCCTCCTTGATGGGGCTTGGGGCTTGCTGGTAAGACAGATTTATATTTATTATGTTTTTTCTTTCAAAGTAAGTACTAAAAAAAAGTTTTATGATACATGGAAACTTTTAAACATGTACAGAAAAAGAGAGAATATTATGATAAACCCCAGGGACCAAGCACACACTGACGTACAGGTACAGTCTTGCGTTTCCCCCAGATCATTCTTGGGTACAGGAAAGGGACAAGTCATGGATAGTATTGTTACCTGTCGTTTCAAGAGGGTTAACTTTATTTTCTCAGCTAGGGTTTAGGTTCCTGGAGCACAGGAACTGAGTCTTACAATTCTCTGTCTAGCATCTCCTCTAGCCCGATTACTCGATGGCTTTGTAAAGAGCAAATAATAGGTTCATTCCTTCACAATCTTTCCTATGCACAGGCAAGTTCTTGAAAATGATCAGTGAACTTAAACTTTTCTTGCAAACATTATTAATTAGGAATAAACTTTCTTCTAGGATTATTTATACAAAGTAAGCCCAACTTTGAAGTTAGGACTGCAGATCAGTAAAGATTTGTAAAGTAAGTGGTAACTTCAGAAACAATAGCTCTCATTTTGTCCTTGCTACCACCAGAAGGTTCTAGACAATTTAATCAGATCCTCCCATCAAACTTTTGAGGAATTTTTTTTTAAGTAATCTCTGTTGTAGAAAATGAACATGAGGTACAGGAAAGGAAAAGTAAGTTGCCGGCCCAGCTTGGTGGCTCACGCCCGTAGTTCTAGCATTTTGGGAGGCCGCGGGGGAGGACTGCTTGAGCCCAGGAGTTTGAGATCAGCCTGGGCAACATAGCAAGACCTCATCTCTACAAAAAAGAAAAAAATAAAATAAAATAACTGGGCATGGTGGTATGTGTGTGCAGTCTCAGTTTCTGGGGAGGCTGATGTGTAAGGATCTCCTGAGTCCAGGCAAGGCTATGGTGAGCTGTGAACATGCCACTGCACTCCAGCCTGGGCAACAGAGGGAGATTCTGTCTCTCAAGAAAGAAAGAAAAAAAGTAAGTTGCTCACTGTCACACAATGAGTATTACCTAAGATTTTTAAATTTGCATTTTCTGTTTGGGAAGGATTTTTAAATTATGTTTTCTATTCAGGAAGGTGATTCCCTTATCAGAGCACATAGTTTGGTAAAACCAATAGGGTTAGACTGTAATATCATTAATCTAATCATTAGTTTTTGTTTTTGTTTTAATAATAGGCTACTGAATTCAACCAATGGAAGAATGTTCTATTTATCATACAGTTTCTTCTTTCCTGTTTTTTGGGGTAAGAAACCATAGATAAGTGGAAGTGTTGGTTGATGGTGTCTCTTGATAAGCCAAATCAAAATAGACCCTCAGTCTCTTCTGTCAAAATCCCTCAGTCTGTGTTGCTCTGGCTTTTTCTGGGATGTGGTTCTGTAGTAGAGGGGTTGACTGGGGCCCAGGACACCTGGAAGCTCAGCCTTAAAGATAAGGAGCAAGCACTAAACTCTTGTTTGGTTTTTGAAAGTCATGCTAGTGTCCCATTCTACTCCAAAATATGATGCCGCCTACTGCTTTATGAAAGTTTGTCTAAAGTGCAGTCAGCAGACATCTGAAGTTCGGTGCTGAGATCTTTTGTTTTTAAAGAGATGTGGTCTCCCTGTGTTGCCCAAACTGGACTCCAACTTCTGGGCTCAAGCAATTCTCTTGCCCCAGCCTCCTGAGCAGCTGGGATGACAGGCTTGTGCCATTATACCTGGCGGGACTGTTTCTGACTTCGTCACCATGTCCTGAGTTTTTCACGATCCCTTCCTCACATAATTATGTGGCAGTGACAAGCTTTTCTTACAGTGTGGTACTTGCTGTATTTTGTTCTTGAAATCTTTTTTAGCTGTAGTTTCCTGTTAAGGTGTAGTTTGTGTCTTATCTTAATGCTCTAAAGACTTGAAAATACCTTGGCACGAAGAGCTGATGCATGCAACTAGTAAGTAATTCAAAAAGTGCCAAAGAACAGATAGAGAGCGTCAGCCACCCTGCCTCCAGTGCTGTAGCTTTCCTGTTGGAAGTCTTGGGAGTATCCTTCCTGCGCTGGGCTCTATTCCTACATGGGTACCACTACCTTATCCTATACTGAAGGGGTTTTAAAATTACTGCCTCAGGAAATTACTCATGGAACGATTTTTTTGTGGAAAAAGCTAAGTTCCTTCTCCTCAATTGTAGGAATGTATGTATGTATGTATCTATTTATTTATTTACATACATACAAGGTCTTACTCTGTTGCCCAGACAGAGCAATAGCTCATTGCAATCTCAGACTCCTTGGCTCAGGTGATCCTCTTGCCTCGGCCTCCTGAGTAGCTGGAACTATAGGCACGAGCTACCATGTCTGGCTAGTTTTTTAAATTTTTTGTGGAAATGAGATCTCGCTGTGTTGCCTGGACTGGACTCAAACTCCTGGATACAAGCCATACTCTTGCCTCAGCCTCCCAAAGTGCTGGGATTACAGGTGTGAGCCACCACACCTGCCACGTCTTTTTTTAACCACCATTTTTATTGAATGTAAATGAATGTATACAACTCATAATTGCTTTGATCAGCACTCTTCAATTTTCAGACTTGATTTTAATTGCAGCAGTGTGGTCACATGTAGTAAAAACATTTCTGTGTGTCTTCCATTTGTTACTCTCTTTAGCTGTATCTGATTTCATGTTTATTGCTTCTCAGCCTTTTGGCTTAGATCAAGTGTGATAGAGAATGATAGAGTTTTTGACTTTAATGATTTTATATTTTATATGTAAAATTTCCAGTTTTTAAAAACTTATCTGTTTGTTCCTGACACTCTTTCATTTGTCTTCTCTGTGACTGTTTTATTTCTTTATAGCTATTCTAGATTCTGTATCTGATAATTCCAATATCTGTAATTCTTGAGAATTTAAGTATGTAGTTTGTTGTTTTGGGTGACTACCATTGTGTTTTGCTTTCTTCTGTGTTTGATGACCTGCGACTGTGAGCATTTTGCTTGATCTTGATTAGCGCTGTGGGCTGAAATTGGCAACAGAGAAACTCTCCTGTAGGGACAAGTCGATTTTGCTTCTGCTGGTAGCCAGGGGTTGCCCCAGACCTAGGCCACTTCAGGCCTGTTTGAGAGTCTGGGCTCCGCTGTCCCCCTCCCACTTCTCCCGGAAGTTTGGCCCCAGGCTCAGTTTCCAGATGTGCTGTTCTGGTCTTCTCCCTGAGGCGCCACCAGCCTGTTAGGTCTGTTGGCTGTGCTCTCACCAGGCCCTAATTCCTTATCACTCTGAACCTAGTCTCCTCTTTTTCAAAGAGAGAATTCTGGAAGACCATGCTGTGCCTCTTTCAAGACTAACAGTGTCTCAAATAGTGTGTTCTTTCCAGGCACTGGTTTTTCTACAGGTGGAGGGTCCTTAAAATACTTATTGTTGGAAACACAAGTTCGGTAAAATATCTATAGCTTTCCAGTTGTTGACTGAGAAAAAAAAATTTTTTTTGAGACAGGGTTTTGCTCTGTTACCTAGACTGGAGTGTAGTGGCATGATCATGGCTCACAGCAGCCTCGAACTCCTGGCCTCAAGAGATCCTCCTGCCTCAGGCCTCCAAGTGGCTGGGACTATGGGCACACACCACCATACCTGGCTAATTGGTCTTTTTTTTGGGTAGAGATGAGGTCTTACTTTGTTTCCCAGGCTGTTCTCGAACTCCTGTCCTCACGTGATCCACCTGGCCTCCCAAAGTGCTGTAAGATTACAGATGTGAGCCACTATACCTAGCCTACTAAGAACATTTAACCTTGAAAATCTGCTAAGCCATGTTTGTGAGTTACCCTTTGTCAAAAGGTCTCTTATTTTTCTCTGATTGAAAAATAAAAAGCCAACCCATCCCACACACACTCAGACAAGCCCCTTTCCCTGCCTGAACCCATATTCACCTGTCAACAAGAGAGCAAAGTTTCAAAGTCTTCCCATTTCATTAGAAACTTGGTGAGGCGTTGCTCTGTTTTCGCTTGTTTTTTAAAACTTGACTTTGCCATTGGACCATTCCATGAAGGCGATCAAGAAGCAAGCACTCCAAAGCCAGCCGTCCTCGGTGAATGGTGAGGTAGCGGCTCTGGCTGGCTGTGAGCTGACACTCTCTGGGGCCTGCCTGTCCGAGACTTGGCCCCACCTGTATACAGTTCCATGCATCTTTTTCCATTTTATAATGTGCTTTTTAGAAAACAAATACTCTCTTGATAAGTGTTACTAATACATTATTTTTATTAATAGTCTTTTTAAGTGAAGATGTCATAAAGGTATAGTCATTATCAATAAATCAGTAAAAGTGATGAATAGCTTTAACATTTCAGGCTTCACCTAAGGATGAAAACTAGGTAGACGTCGGTTTTTCAAGTGGGTCTTTTGAGGACTCTAAGATCATGGCATCATTCCAATGGTTAAGTGCCTGAATTCTGGAATCAGATAACCTGGGTTTGAGCTCTAGCTTTGTCACTTATTAGCTCTGTGTCCTTGCATAAGCTACTTAACCTCTCTGAGCTTCAATTTTCTTATCTTTAAAATGGGAACAACTAGCTAAAAACATCCAATTCATAGGGTAGGGTGATGTGGGTTGAATGAGTTAGTAGTCAAGAAGCCTTCGAACAACGCTCAATCAGAAGCGCTATTGTTGGACCTGTTTCTATTTCTTGAGGCTAACCTGTTTAGTTTGGCTGTCCCCTTTCACCCTGGACAGACCTGACTCTACCTATAGCCCTTGGCTTCCACAGTTTTCCTTCTGTGACCTTCGGTGGTCAAGTTTTAATTCTGAAACCGCTCTGCAAGGAAGCTTTCGTTTTGGTGTGCTGGATTTTTCAGAATCCTGCTTTCTTGCAGTTTCTCAGTCAAAGGACCCTACGGCCAGACCATCTGCATCCCCGTAGTAAGCTTCTGAGCAGGTCCTTGGTTTGCAGGACAACTGATGCTGGGTTCGGCTGTCCCTTCTCTCCCGACCTGTGCTAAGGGGCATCTCAGGGTGAACACGGGCACATCCCAGGCCCAGACTCCAGCCTCTCGCTTATTTTCCCTGCAAGTTTGCATTTCAAACCTGCTTATTTTTTTTTAAACCACCAAGCTTCTATTCTGAGTTGAAAATGTAATTTAAAAATTATTATACTTTAGCCAGGCATGGTGGCTCGTGCCTGTAATCCCAGCATTCCAAGAGGTGGAGTTGAGAGGATTGCCTGAGTCCAGGGTTCAAGACCAGCCTGGGCAACATGATGAGACCTTGTCTCTACAATAAATAAAAAAGTTAGCTGGGCGTGGTGGCATGCGTCTGTGGTTCCAGCTACTTGGAAGGCTGAGACAGAAAGATCATGTAAGTCTAGGCAGTTGAGGGTGCAGTGGCCATGAACGTTCCATAGCACTCCAGCCTGGGCGTGAGACCCTGACTCAAAAAAAAAAGCCAATTGTTATACTTTAAGAGGCCAATAAAACAGCAAAAGGGCTGATGTCAACCAGAAGTCCTTATCTGAAATGTTGAAATCCCCAAAGATCAAAATCCCTAAACTCTAAAATCCCCCAAAATCACAATCCTGAAAGATTAAAATCTCAGATGTTGAAATCCTGAGAGCCGAATCCTGGGGAAGGCATGAGTGCATTTTGGTTGCCTGTAGGATAGTTGCAGCATGTTAGGCGAAACGAGTACCTGTTATTGTTTTTGTTTCAGAATAAAGCATGATTTAAGGAGATGTGTTTGGGTGCCACATCGACAAGGGGTGGACTTAATTTTAGGGGTCAGCTTGACTGGATTAAGGAATACCTAGAAACCATAATGATATTAGGCGTGACTGTGAGGATGTTTCCACAAGAGATTAGTGTGTGCGCCTGAGTGGACGAAATGCGGAATATTTGCTGTCGGTGTTGGTGAGCACCAGCCAGTTGGCATGGACTACAGAGAGCAGACACAGGCGAACTGGTTCCTCTTGGAAAGTTGGGACAGACTTTTCTCCTGCTGACTTGGACATCAAGACTGCAGGACTTACACTAGCAGCTCAGGAGGCTTTTGGCCTTGGACTGAGAGCCGCATCCTTGACTGCCCTAGTTCTGAGGCCTTGGAACTTGGCTTGGGCTGCTCCACTGGCATCCCAGCAAGGGGTCTCCCTCTTGCGGCCGGCCTTCCTGTCGTGGGACTTCTCAGCCCCTCTACAGTCATGGACGCCAAAAATTCCCCTAGTAGCTCCCCGCTCATCTCTCTGTAAATGTATCCTGTGGGTTCTGTCCCTCTGGAGAGCCCTGACTTGGTGCTGGGGAAGCCCAGTATCATTTCTTCTTACTATATCCCTTATAACACAGCGGAAGGGATCTCTAAAATTGTTCCCTCACAAAAGGGCTGCGATAAATTAAGTGTATGAGGCTATTTAACAGTAAAAGTTAAAAGGTTATTTTATTTTATTTTTTTGAGATAGAGTCTTATTCTGTCCTTCAGTCAGGCTGGAGTGCAGTGGCACAATCATGGCTTTGACCTCCTAGGCTCAGGTGATCCTTCTGTCTCAGCCTCCTGAGTAGCTGCGACTACAGGTGCGTGCCTGGCTAACTTGTGTATTTTTTGTGGAGATGAGGTCTCACTGTGTTGCACAGGCTGGTCTGAAACTCCTGAGCTCAAGAAATTCTCCTGCCTTGGCCTCCCCAACTGCTGAGATTACAGGCGTGAGCCACTGTGCCCAGCCAAAAGTTAAAAGTTTAAAGGCTAATTATTATTGGTGCTGTGGAAGCAGAACATTGCTTAATTGCAACAATTGAACAGTAACCAGACTTTCTAATGGACATCATATACTTACAAAATTTGTAGGCTGCAACCCTTCTCCAAATACAAGTGCAGGGAGTGTTTCAGAGGTCACAGAAGTGAAGCCAAACAATCCAATCCTGTGTAACTTCTGCTCCTTAAAAGACATCAAGAAAATGTCTTTTAAAGAAGTTTCTAAGATTATTTTTTTCCAGAGTTACATTTCTTTTGGATTTTGATCTTTTGAGGTTGTGATTTTTGGGATTTGGGGCTTTAGAGATTTTATCTTTTAGGATTTCAGCATTTGGGATTATGGCCTACACCTGAAAGGGCAGACTTTTAATTTTATTTTGAGTTATGGTGAAGGACTTAGTCTTAGGGAGTGGCATTATGTGTAACCACGAATTTGTAAATAGAACATATGATGGAGTGAATTTGCTTTTAGGGAGGTAAACTGGGTTTTGGGGCTAAAATAATTTAGTGCAGTCAAAGGCAAAGTGCAGACTGGAATTTAAGTTAACAAACTAGATTTTCTTTTTTAGTCAGGGGTCTCACTGTCACCCAGGCCACTCAGTGCAGTGGCATGATCACTGTTTACCACAACCTCTACCTCCTGGACTTAGGCAATCCTTCTGCCTCAGCCTTCCAAGTAGCTGGAACTACAGGTGCACACCATCATGCCCAGCTAATTAAAAAAATTTTTTTATGTAGCTATGTGGTCTCACTATGTTTCCCAGGCTGATCTTGAACTCTTGGGCTCAAGCAATCCTGTCTTGGCCTCCCCAAATGCTGGGATTACAGGTGTGAGCCACCGTGCCCAGCCAGACAAACTAGATTTTTAAAAAGTTCTCTCTGCAGGTCTTTTCAATCTTGCTGAGAAAGTACGGGTTCTGATTCATTCATGCCAGAGGTGGCACCAGCCACCCTGGGGCCCAAGAAGCTTATCCTAATCCGTGCCTCTCCCAGTAGCAGGCCCTCTGGTCCCACTGAAGCAGTCATATGTTCCTTCACTGAAGCAAAAAGAATCAAATTTTCCCTACTTACAGTACAAAACGTGTTCTAATTTTTGAATCCTCAACTTATGCTGCTAAAGATGCGGTGCACAAAAGAAACAGAGTTTTGCTGATTGCATGGGCACAGGAGGGACAGACCATGTCAAGGGCGTGAATGCATGCCATCGTCTTCTGACAAGGCAGATCTTCGTGGAAACAAAGGTTCACCATAGATGAGGGGGGAGGCCCACAACCCCAGAATTTATTTATTAAAAATTGTGTATTCATCCTTACATGTTCAAACTTCAGTCACCTTCAAAGGACTCTCCGCTTGATGAATACACATATTGATGCCTTTTAAGCGCTTCTGCCCTTTTTTTGTTTCACCTCTTCCATATTAGCAAAATGTTTCCCTTTGAAGACTTTTTTCATCTGGAGAAACAAAAAAGTCACTCAAGGCGAGATCAGGTGAAGGGCGGGGGGGATCATGGGATCATGCTGTCTTTGGTCAAAACCGCTGAACACTCAGTGTGGTGTGGGCAGGTATGCTCATAAATCACCCATCATGAAACAGGCAAATGCGTTGCGAAACACAAAAAAAAAAAAATAAAAAGCACGATAGTCAACCACAGACTTTCACAGCAACCCTAGATGGTACACTGATGCCTGTGTGTTCCTAGCGGGGGAGGCCCATACTGCAAGGGGTCCACCCTCCAAAAAATAGTTCCGTTTTTTTCCCCGGTCCTCCCTCATATATTCCATGGCTTCAGTGACTCGGGTGGGAGTACGTTCTTCCCAGAGATGGGGTAGATGAAGTTACTTGAAATTTGGAATCCCAGGAGAGTAATGTGTTTGGGTGCCATTGTGGGTTATGGAGGGAGTATACAAGTGACCTGTCATTATCTGGAAGCTTGGCACCTAGACTGGCAATCAGCAACAAGTTGTAAACTAGGTCATTTGGATTCTGTTTGTGACGGCTGTGAGTGTGCCATTCGGTCATTTTTAGAAACAGGAGGAAACCTTAGGGCAGGGATTTCCAGCTGGACGCCTCCACTCTAGGGGGCCCTGTAAGCCAGAACACATTGCTGGCTCCTGTTGGCAGAATGCATGTGCATCAGATATGTGGGCTATTGTTTTTCAAATGTACAGAGATGGTCTTTAAAAATACAGAATGGGGGCTGGGTGCTCATGCCTGTAACCCCAGCACTATGGGAGGCCGAGGTGGGAGGATCACTTGAGCCCAGGAGTTTGAGACCAGCCTGGGTGACACAGTGAGACCTTGTCTCTAAAAAAAATAAACAGGTGTGACGGTGTGTCGAGGCCGTGGTGAGCCGTGATTGTGTCACTGTCCTCAGCCTGGGCAACAGAATGAGACCCCCAACCGCCTCCCTTAAAACAAAAAAATAGAATGGAAAAAAGTTACTAAGAATCCAGCAATACTTTAAAATATCTTTGCACTTTACTAATCTACAGATACTAAAATCAAAGTCGGTCAGGAGGACTGATTTTTGGTGTTAAAAGCGCTGTGGTTTCCCTTGTTCTGAGATAATGGAGGTGCAAAGTCTTGGAGCCAAGTGGGTGTCTGTGCCCGCTCTCTGGGGACATCTGGTGGGCATCTTAAGAAGTGCGACCTTTCTGTCTGCCTGTCTGGCTGCTGGCCTGGCTACGCACTCAAGGTTCACTCCGGAGTGTCAGGGAGGGATTCTGCTCCTGTGTTCAGCCCAGCTGGGGAGTGAGTGTCCTGGTCACTCACACTCATGGCAAGTGGATACTAGGGTCTGCCGATTCTGAACGCAGGCCGAGGGGATTTCGTTAAGATGGAGGATGGAGCCTGGTGTGGTGGTTTGCATCTGTGGTCCCACCTACTCAGGAGACTGAGGCAGGAGGATCCCTTGAGCCTAGAAGTTGGAGACCAGCCTGGGAAACATAGTGAGACCCTGCCTCTTAAAAAATATTTACTTACTGTACATATAAATATATGTGTAATATGTATACATATGAATATATATTTATGAGTATACATGTGTATATATATGATGGAAAAAATGTTGCATGATTGGAACCCTTGAATCGGGATTCTAAGCAAAAGTGAAAATAAAGAACGTCTGTGACTGCCCTTGGTTTTGGCTGCAGTCAAGTTCAGGAAGGCTGCAGGAAGGTGCTCTGTGCCCTAAGCGGCTGGGAACCCTCCCCTGCTCCCCTGTGCTGTGTCTCCCTCGTTTTATTAGACCGGGAGCTCCTCCAGGGCATGTGCTGTGGAGATGTCCTTTGACTGCCCAGGCCAGGCGGAGCAGGCAGGCAGTGACAGCAGGCAGGCAGTGACAGCAGGCTGAGTTTGCAAACTTTGTTGTTTTATGCATGAATTGAATTAGTCAGTTCCTGGGGCTCTCTAATGTCGAATTTATTAAAATGGTAACAATCGTAAAAACTTAGGTTTTCTTAAGCCTTAAAGTTCAACTTATAAGTGCTATTTATTGCTCTATTTATAAAGCTATTAATTTTTCTATAAAAGTAAGAACACTTACTTTCATTATTGGTTAGTGGCTTATTAACTTGCGTTTAACTGATTAAAATCTCCTTAACAATTTACTGTAAATTAGTTCCATTTACAACTTAGTAAATTAAAATATTGTCAATATTTTAAACTGCATTTACAGATGGGAAATGCCTTCCTTTTCTTTAGCAATTCCAGCCCCTGAGGCTGAATAGCAAAGCTAGGTTGCTTTATGCACTTAAGCAACTCTTGGAAATCTAATAACCCAAATTTGGAAATGTGGTCAATCAGCCTTTAAAAAAACATTCAAATACTGTGGACACACTTAGGCTGTCTTCTGTCCAATTAAAATTGCAACTCTAATATCAAAACACATTTCAAATTAAAACCACAAAGTTTCCTTAGCTTGCCAAATTGTTTTAATTACTTTAATAACATATGCACACGCTAATCCGAAGATGACAAAATCTAAGTTTGTAATGAAGGTTATTCTTCAACTTGACATCCACCTTGATGTATTTTATCTCTATTTTTTCCCCCCTCTGCCATCTTTGGTAATAAACACACTCAGACCAATAGAGGTTACAGCGGTGAAGGTTTGTGATTCTGATTCTGCTGTAGCCGCCAGAGATCTGCGCCTTGGACCTGAGACGGGTGTTACATTCTGGCAGGATGAGTTCACCTTGGCCCCTGGGCACCGAGCTCTTTCTCAGAGTCAGTTTGCTTTGCTCTGTTAATAAAGAATCCAGGCTCCTGCCTTCCACCTGGAGTTTGTCTTTAAAGTCCCACACATCTTGTGCTGTCTCTGTACCTTTCAAGTTTCCTTCTCCAGCCAGTGTTGGTTGTAATCTCTTTCAACATTTCACCACCTGATTTGGGCAGATGGAATTTCGCATTCACTTGGTGTAGTATTTCCCTCACCACGTGATTGAAATTAATGCATCTCTTTATCTCCGACTGGATTCTGTATTCTTTTCCTGTGTGTTTATATGTTTTCTTGTTTGTGCTTGATCACAGTTCCGAAGTCATTTTATTAGTAAGTAAGAGTCAATACTTTTTTTTTTTTTTGAGTCGGAGTCTCACTGTGTTGCCCAGGCTGGATTGCAGTGGCATGCTGCCAGTCATCACAGCCTCAACTTGCTGGGCTCAGGCGAGCCTTCAGTCTCAGTCTTCCAAGTAGCTGCAGCTATAGGCATGTGGCACCATGCCCAGCTAATTTTTTGGCTTATTGTGAGATGAGGTCTTGCCAAATTGCCCAGGCTGGTCTCAAACTCTTGGACCCAGGCAATCCTCTTGTCTCTGCCTCCCAAAGCGCTGGGATTACGGGTGTGAGCCACCGCTCCCGGCAAGAGTCAATACTTACCATTGATGTTAAATGCCTGAGTTCACATTGGTCGTGGGCAACAGGGGTATTCTTGACATGTGGGATACATGAATTTCAATCTCTGTCTGGAGCCAGCGACCTATCAGCTGGCTTTTCCTCCTAATGGCTGAGGGGTTGAGAGGTCCACGACCCTGGCTGCACATTACAATCACCCGTGGAGCTTTTTGTGGGGACAAGTTTATTTATTTGTTTATTTTTGGACAACTTTAAAAAAAATTTACTTTAAAGATGTGGGGTGTATACAATTCAGGGTTAGGTATACAAATGATCAATTTTACGGGTAATAAAGTTTGGGCCTTACTTTGGTTCCCAAGTCACCTGGTTTGAGATCAGGTACCCATATTGAGGAAGTGTGTGCCCTCCTCCTTCCCCTGGCAGTTTCCCACTACTGCCAGTCCCTTTCTTATAGTGTTATGATAATTGTTCGGGGTCTGCTTATGAGTGAGAACATGTGGTACTCAGTTCTTTGTTTCTGTGATAGATCACTGAGTAGTGCAGACTCTAACTCCATCCAAGTTGCTGTGAAGTTCATAATTTTGTCCTTCTTTATGGCTGCATAATATTCCATGGTGTATATGTACACATTTTTTAATCCAGTCTACTTTCGACAGGCACCGGGGTTGGCTCCATGTTTCTGCTATTGTGAGTAGTGCTGAAATAAACATATGTGTGCAGGTATCCTTTTTTATAGAATAATTTTAGTTCCTCCGGGTATATTCCCAGAAAGGGGACTACTGGGTCATATGGGAGGTCGATTTTTAGATCCTTTAGAAATCACCACACTGTTTTCCACAGAGGCTGTACTAGTTTGCATTCCCACCAAGAGTATAGAAGTGCTCCCTTTTTGCCGCATCCTCTCCAGTAGCTGTTGTTTTTTGAGTGATTGATGATGACCATCCTGACTGGAGTTGTGTGGTATCTCAGTATAGCTTTAATTTGCATTTCTTTGATGATTAGTGAGGCTGAGCATTTTTTCATGTATCTGTTGGCTACTCGTATGTCTTCTTTTGAGAAATGTCTATTTATATCTTTTGCCCACTTTTTAATAGGGCTGCTTGTTTTTTTATTTTCAGTATGTTTGAGTTTCTTGTACATCCTAGATGTTAGACCTTTGCCAGATATGCAGTTGGCAAATACTTTTTCCCAGTCTGTGGGCTATCTCTTTTCTCTCTTGATGGTTTCTTTGGCTTTGCAGAAGCTTTTCAGTTTGATGAGGTCCCACTTGTCTATCTTATCTCTTATGGCATGGGCTCTTGGGGTTTTGATCAGGAATTGGTTGCCAGTTCCAATTTCCATAAGGGTGTCTCCTGCATT
>CAUYQG010007844.1:0-76568 GCA_963574415.1 Tarsius wallacei | reverse complement strand
TGGAGTGCAGTGGCCACTTCCGGCCACTGCAACCTCGACCTGCTGGGCTCCGGCGATTTCTTCTGCCTCAGCCTTCCGAGTAGCTGGAACTACAGGCGCGCGCTACCACGCCCGGCTAATTTTTTGATTTATTGTAGAGATGAGGTCTCACCAAGTTGCCCAGGCGGGTCTCGAACCCGCGGGCTCAGGCAATCCACTCACCTCAGCCTCCCAAGGCGCGGGATTACAGGTTGAGCCACCGAGCCCGGCTACTTACTTTTTTTTTTTTTAGTTGGAGTCTCACTCTGTTGCCCAGGCTGGAGGGCAGTGGCACACTCCTGGCCACTGCAACCTCGACCTGCTGGGCTCAGGTGATCCTTTTGCCTCAGCCTTCCAAGTAGCTGGGAGTACAGGCATGCACCACAATGCCCGCCAATTTTTTGATTTATTGTAGAGATGAGGTCTTGCCAAGCTGCCTGGGCTGGTCTCGAACCCATGGGCTCAGGGAATCCTCTCGCCTCGGCCTCCCAAAGTGCTGGGATTATAGGCATGAGCCACCATGCCCGGTCTATTCACACATTCTCAATCACACTCACATGCACACTGTCACACACTCACATTCTCACACACTCTCACATTCACTCACATATTCTCACAGTCACACATATTCACACTTCCACATGAACATTCACATTCTCTCACACATTCTCAATCACTCTCACATGCACTGTAACACACTCACACATTCTCACTCCCTCACACTCACACACTCACACTTTCACACATACTCTCACACTCTCGCTCACACTTGCTCACCCTCACACACATGCACAGCCCCCGCTCATTGATTCTCACGTGTCTTGCCCTGCCCTGTGGCATCACCAGAGGTCCCACTTGGCCTCCCAAAGGACTGTGTGTCTTGGCAAAGGCTCAGGGCAGAGCTGAGGTCCAGCTCTTCCTGCTGTCATACATGAAGATCAGGCTCTTAGGGAGAAGGCTCACAGGGCACTCATTCCCTTCCACCAGGAGCTGGTCCTTTGGGAAGCTCCCCCTGCAAGCATGTCCACCATGGCAGAGCACAGGGGTTGGAGGGGCCAAGTGACTCAGTGTGCCATCACTTCACCAAATCAATGTGAAGACCAAACCTCATGACAAAGGGGCTTCCAATAAAGCATATTGACTTGGGGACAGACATTGGAAGGGCCTGTGGAGAAATGTAGCTCCTTGGCAGTCCCAAAGACCAGGCATGACAGTCCTCTAGCTGACTAGGTTGTAAGAATTGCCTGAGCAGTTACTCCACATGCAGCTACCTGGGTATATCTGGCCTTCTGAATCAGTCTCTGGGGTGGAGCCTAGGACTCTGCATTTCTACGAAGCCCCTCAGGCAATCCTGTTTTGTGGTTCTGACAACTCTCCAAAAAAGAAAAAAATGCTGGCAAGACTGTTAGAACTTTGGTTTCTGGAGCTGGACAGTCCTGGGTGTAATGCCTTGTGGGTATCCACAAGGCTGAGTGAGCATTTGAAGTCCAACACGTGGTGCAAGATGTCCATGTCACATTGTTAACAGAGTAAAAGTAAGGTAGAGCACAGCAGGTCACGAGTGATCCTGCTTCTGTCAAAAAGAAAGAAAAGCATGTGTGTGCATTTATGTGCTTGTGCATGCTTTTTGACAAGTTTAGGTGGGCTTTTTGACAAGTTCAAGTAGAGGTTGGGACCAAGGGGGACTTTCGGTTTCTTCTTTACCCGTTTTTCTTTTGTTGGAATTTAGTGGCAATGAACCTGGTTCACATTTATAATCAGAAAAAAAGCAAAATAAAATTCCATCTTGAAAAAGATACAGTTGAGCCTGGGGGGAGGGTGCATTTCTATGAACATGAGTTTTTCTCGTTGTTTCCCACGATTATGTAAAGCCGCTCCACGTTTCATAAGCTGCTGCCCTGGATGTTTCTGGGTTGGGAGAAAACCCCCCAGGCAGCGGGTGCTCAGTGGTGCAGCCTCTCCTGTCCTTGCTTTGCTGTCCGAATGAAACTCAGGGCAAAGCTACCCTGATGTGCTCCTGCACGTCTACTGAGCGGGCACCGATGAGGCGTGAATGGGCCCTGGGCAGCTGCGTCCCTGAGTGACAGTGCTGGGCATCGCTTTGGCAGGCTGGGCCCACATGTATGCTCCTGGGGCACGCCTGGGCCAGTCACTGCGAACCCCTAGCAAGCACAGGGCTTGCAGTGGAGCCAATATCTATGTCTTGGTCCTCGGGATGCGTTTTTTGATACATACCCAGGGCTTAAGCCTGCAGGGACCTGTGAGGAGTCCATGTGGGTGAGTGTCCAGCCTTGTACCCACCCACCTGTGCCTAGCTGCTTGTGGTGCCTGATTAAGGCTTGTAGGCTGATTAATTGAATTTATTGTTTTGCTTTTAGAGATAGGATTTCACTATGTGTCCAGACTGGTCTCAAACTCCCGACCTCAAATGATCCTACCACCTCAGCCTACTGGGTAGCTGGGACTATAAGCATGAGCTCTGTGCCTGCCAGTTAATGGAATTTTAATAACTTTTTATCTCTCCTCTCAATGCTCCAGGGGAAATGCCTCTTTTGATAATGTTGCCCCAGGAAGATGAGAACACAGACAGATCAACTCACAGAAACCCTGATTTCTCTTGTATTGACCTGTTTTTGTTTTTTTAAAAAACATTTTAAGTTTCTGATGTAGAAGTAAAACATACTTATTTGGAAAAACCTGGAAAGTACAGAACATTTCAAAGTAAACTATGTCATGCATCATTATACCCAAAGGGACCACTGTTAAAGTTATTTGCTCATTTAACAAATATTGATTTATTATAATTGTTAGGAGGAAAATAAAACAGGGTCAAGGGTGAGGGACTGGAGAGAGGCTGCAGAGTGGGGGTGAGGTATATCTGCACCTCAGGTCGTCAAGTAAGACCATTGCTCAATAGGCTTGCTATTGTCGTTTCTTAAAAAAATACACTGTTGGGCAAACTCTTCGGGTCCCCTCCTGCTGTGGGAGCTTTTCTGTCCTCTCAATAAATCCTGCTTAAAAAAAAATACACTGTCAGAAAGTGTATCACAGATACCATATTCTCCTACACTTTTCCATTAGTGCTTCAAAATTCTTCAAAGATATCGTTTTTTTTTATTGTGATTTTTTTGAATTGGAGTCTCACCCTGTTGCTCAGGATGGAGTGTAGTAGTGTGATCACAGCCACTGCAGCCTCGACCTTCTGGGCTCAGGCGAACCTTCCTCCTCAGCCTTCCAAGTAGCTGTAACTACAGGTACGCGCCACCATACCTGGTTTATTTATTTATTTATTGTAGAGACGAGGTCTCACCAAGTTGTCCAGGCTGGTCTCGAACCCCTGGGCTCAGGCAATCCTTTCGCCTCTGCCTCCCAAAGTGCTGGGATTACAGGCATGAGCCACTGCACCCAGCTCGAAGACATCATTTTTACTAGTTGTGTACTGTCTCATCGTCTCATCATAGGACTATGTCCTCACTTTGTTATTATTATTATTATTGTTATTATTATTATTATTTGAATAGGAGTCTCACTCTGTTGATCAGACTGGAGTGCAGTGGCACACTCATGACTATCACAGCTTCAACCTGCTGGACTCAGGAATCCTTCCACCTCAGCCTTCCAAGTAGCTGGAACTACAGGCATGTGCCACCACACCTGGCTAATTTTTTTGATTTTTTGTAGAGATGAGGTCTCACCAAGTTGCCCAGACTGGTCTCGAACCCCTGGACTTAGGCAATCCTCTCGCCTCCACCTCCCAAAGTGTTGAGATTACAGGCATGAGCTGCACCTGCCTATGTCCTCACTTATTAACCATTCCTCAGTATTGGGTATTTGGACTATTTCCAGTTTTTCACCATTATATATTACCTTGCAGTTAACATTTCAATACCCAAATCCTTGTCCTCCTGGAAGGTTATCCCCTGAACCAGAGTTCTAAATAGGAAACTACTGAAATCAGAGGGCAGCAACCCTTCCAGAGCTCTGGATATATATTTGACAAAGAGCTGTCCAGAAAGTCTGGTTCTGCCACTCAGTCACATTTGCCTCTAACTGGCGAGATCCCATTGTGGACTTGGCAGAGAGAAAGGTGAGGGAGGAAAGCCAAAACCCGAATGGCCTCGAGTGGATCCCTTTCTCCAGGCCTCAGTTTCCTCATGTCTGTAAAATGGCCTTATTCTTGCAACACACAGAGGCTGAGTTCTCCCTTTGTTCCAGACCCTATGTGCCAGGTCATAGCCCCATGGGGCCATTTTCTGTTTGCGAAAAGCAAATCCTTCTGGGTCCAGTAGGGCTGGAAGACTGTTAACATTTTCAGGTCATGGGCCCATAACCTTTTTGGGACAATTGTGTGTAGGGGGTGGGAGGGTATTGGCCCCCCATGGCCAGCAGCAAAGTGCAATGAGAGGAGATAATTCTGAAATGAGTTTTGTAGATCACTTTCTCCAGGACATCTGCAAACTCCAGGACCCTAGGCTCTAGGCAAGAACACCATGAGAGGGAGACAAAGGTGGGGAAGCAGAACCTGGATTCAGGAGAAAAACCTACCAGCTTCTTTACTGTTGGGAGCTGGCTCGCCCAAGTACATATGGCTTTCTCCACTCTTTCCTTCTTCATTTATTGCCTTATTTTTGTTCAAATCACAGCTCTATTGATGTCAAATGAACCCACCCTATAATTTACCCTTTAAGTGTACAACTCAGTAGTTTTTGGTATCAAGGGATAGAGAGAAAAAAACCCCAAAACAACCAAAGTGTTTTTTCCTATTCTCATCCACTCAATACAACACAGAATGCTTCTGTGACCCTTGAGCACCAAAATGTGTGGGGATTTCTCCCCATCAAACACCTTGCAGTGGACACTCCCTTGGTGTACCATATTTCAACTCGATTTTGACACTACTTACCTGGAGATAGCATCCAATCCCACAGATTAAGGGCTCAGTCCCCTAAGATTGTTGCCTTCTTCAGATGCCAGTCACAAGTCCAAGCCTCTGGAACTTCTGACCAACTGACTATAAATTGGGTTTCCTGAGATCCTTTCCCCAGCTTCAGTTAATTTGCTAGAATGGCTCACAAAACTCAGGGAAACACTTTTATGTATATCTGCTATATATTTATTATATTGTAAAGAATACAGATGAACAGCCAGATGAAGAGATGGATTGGGTGATGTATGGGGGAAGGGAGCTGAATGTGCCATACCTCTAATCCTCTAATCACTTGGTCTCCATCCTGAGGCTACCTAGGGGCCCACCCTAAGTCCCTGTATTAGCATAAACTCAGGTGTTACCAAAAGGATTTTTTATGAGTAACAAAAGATGCTTCCAATGCTCAATAAATTCAAGGGATTTTAGCTCTGTGACAGGAACTAGGGACAAAGACCAAATATATTTCACCAAGATATGGAATCAGCCTAAGTGTCCATCAGCAGATGAATGGATAAAGAAAATGTGCTGGGGCCAGGTTCGGTGGCTCAAGCCTGTAATCCCAGCACTTTGGGAGGCTGAGGCGAGAGGATTGCTTGAGTTCAGGGGCTCAAAACCAGTCTGGGCAACTTGGCGAGATCCCGTCTCTACAATAAATCAGAAAAAACTAGCCAGGTGTGGTGGTGCATGTCTATAGTTCCAGCTACTTGGAAGGCTGAGATAGAAGGATCATCTGAGCCCAGCAGGTAGAGGTTGTGGTGGCTGTGAGCGTGCCACTGCACTCCAACCTGGGCAACAGAGTGAGACTCTGACTCAAAAAAAAAAAAAAAAAAGAAAGAAAAGAAAAGAAAGAAAGAAAATGTGCTATATACACTCAACAGAATATAATTCAGCCTTATGAAAGAATGAAATCCTTTCAGCAGAACAGAAATTCAAGACAGAAATGAAAAAAAGAATATATAGCAACTATATAACTATAGTTAACAATAACTTATTATATATTTCAAAATAACCAGGAGTGGAATTATGTTTTTAACACAAAGAAATGATAAATGCTTAAGGTGATGGATATCCCAATTGCCCTTATTTGATCATTAGACATTGTATACATGAATCAAAATATCACATGTATCCCATAATTATGTACAACAATTACGTAGCTATAAAAATAAAAAAAATAGCCGGGCATAGTGGCTCACACCTGTAATCCCAGCACTTTGGGAGGCAGAGGAGAGAGAATTCCTGAGCCCAGGGGCTTGAGACCAGCCTGGGCAACTTGGCGAGACCTCGTTTCTACAATAAATCAAAAAATTAAATGGGCGTTATGGCACGTGCCTGTAGTTCCAACTACTTGGAAGGCTGAGGTGGAAAGATCACCTGAGCCCAGCAGGTTGAGGCTTCCAGCCTGGGTGACAAGGTGTGACTCTGACTCAAAATAAATAAATAAATGCAATGCAATAAAAAAATATTCTGGGTACCACACTTGTAGTCCCAGTTACTCAGGAGGCTGAGGCAGAAGGATTGCTTGAGCCCAGAAGGTCGAGGCTGCAGTGAGCTATGATTATGCCTACTGCACTCCAGCCTGGGTGACAGAATGAGACCCTGTCTCATAATAATAATAATAATAATAATAATAATAATAATAATAATAGTAATAGTAATAGTAATAAAACACATTTTAAAAAACTAAAAATAAAAGTTTTAGTGGAACCAGAAAAGAGCCAGAATAGCCAAAGCAATCCTAAAAAAAAAGAACAAAGCTGAAGGCATCACATTACCTGCCTTCAAATTATTCTACAGGGCTGTAGTAACCAAAACAGCATGGTACTGATACAGAAGCAGACACGTGGACCAATGGAACAGAAGAGAGAATCTAGAAATAAACCTTAATACCTTTAACCAGTGACCTTTGACAAAGCAGATGAAAACAATACACTGGGGAAAGGATACCCTATTCAACAAATGGTACTGGGAAAATTGGATAACTACATGCAGAAAAATGAAACTTGATTCCTATCTCTCACCATATACAAAACCTAACTCAAGGTGGATTAAAGACTTAAATGTCTGATCTGAAATGATAAAAATTCTAGAAGAAAACCTAAGAAAAACTCTACTGGACATTGGCCTAGGCAAAGAATTTATGGCTAAGACCCCAAAAGCAAATGCAACAAAAACAAAAATAAAAAAGTGGGACTTAAGTAAACTAAAAAGCTTCTGCACAGCAAAAGAAATAATCAACAGAGCAAATAGGCAGTCTACAGAATGACAGAAGATATTCACAAATTTTACATTTGATAAAGAATTAATACCAGAATCTGCAAAGAACTCAAACAGATTAGCAAGAAAAAAAAATCAAAATAAAAAGTGGGTAAATGACATGAAAAAACATTTCTCAAAAGAAAATATACAAATGGCCAAAAAAAAAAAAAAAAAAACCATGAAAAAAATGCTCAACATCACTAATCATCAGGGAAATGCAAATTAAAGTCACAATGAGATATCACCTTACACCAGTCAGAATGTTCATTATTAAACAAAATCAAAAAACAGTTCGGGCATGGTGGCTCACACCTATAATTCTAGCACTTTGGGAGGTTAAGACAGGAGAATTACTTAAGCCCAGGAGTTTGAGATCAGCCTAGGCAACATAGTGAGATCATGTCTCTACAAAAAATTTTTTAAAAGAGCTGGGCACGGTGGTGTGTACCTGTAGTCTCAGCTACTCAGGAGGCTGATGTGGGAGAATCACTTGTATCTAGGCGGTTGAGGCTGCCATGAGCCATGAGTGTGCCACTGTACTCCAGCCTGGGTGATAGAGTGAGACCCATATTCAAAAAAAAAAAAAAAAAATAGAGAGAGAGAGTGTGAGGTGGGGGTCTCACTATGTTGCCCAGGCTAAAGTAGCTATTCACAAACATGATCATAGTGCATTACAGTCTCCAACACCTGGGCTCAAACAAGCTTCCTGGCTCAGTCTCCTGAGTAGCCACCACAACCATCTTTTCAAATTTCCTACTGGTTCTGTTTTTCTGGTTAAACCCAGGCAGATACACACACAAAGAAGAAAACTGTAATCCTGCTGTGCCTTCCAGAGATCGCCACCGACAACATTTTGCTTATTTCCTTAAAGTCTTGTTTTTTTCCTTTTATTCTTGTACATCATTTTTTCCCCCTTTACCCTGCTGACCAGGAAACACCAGTATTTTAAATAAAGTCTCTCTGCAGGTCTCATTTGTTCACTCTGCTGTGCATCTTAAGCTTCCACATTCTTTCCTACCCAGGATTACTGCTAGCGCAGAGGAAGGCCAGCCGCTGTCCCCTTTGACTGGACATTTGTGATGCTTCTGCTTTTATACTACAACAAAAATTGTGTGCACTTTCCCTCCACCCAGCGCTGTGCTTCTGAGAGAGAAGGCTTTTTTCCAGTCACCACTGCAGACAGGACCCTGCCTGTCCTTGGCCAATCCCAGGACCGGAAGGGATTGGGTCTCTGAGTCACCCAGAGGGCCTGCGGCTAGAGGGGCCTGGTTCTCCTGAGAGGTGAGCGCCAGAGTGGAGGCCAGCCAAGCCTGCCAGGCCCGCTCTCCTCGTGCATAAAGAAAAGATGCCTAGTCATCATAACTTGCACTTTGAGTCGTGAGATTCTGCCTGGTACTGCGGAAGGCCGGGCACCTCCCTGTGTAAAGAGAGGGAGCCGCCTCATAGCAACACCCTCGGCCCCTGTCAGCTCCTTCCCAGGGCATGTGCCAGGCTGGCCTAGGGTGGGGTGGTGCTGCGGACAGTCAGGGAACGTTTAGGGGCTCCTCCTGGCACTGTCTGCGGTAGGAGAGATCTTCATCCTTGTCTCCTTTCTGGCAGCTCTTTGTTTCCCTGAGCATGGGGTGGGAAGAAGGGGAGGGCTGAGGACGAAGGGGATGAGGGTGGGGGCTATTTTGTTCCGAGGATATTAAAGATGAAAGGCTTTGTTTTGTGTTGTGAGAGATTAAATGGATTTTCTCCTGGGCTGGTTGATGAGTAACTGTGAGTGAAACTGGCTTCTTAGAGTAGGACTAGAGAGCTCTGGAGGGAGCACATAGAGGGATTACTTAACTGCCCCCACCCATAGCTCCTTCTGAGAAACAGGAAGCCACTCACAGTGGCACCTCCCTCCCCTCCCTCATTAGGTTGGTTGGGAGAATGCATGAGAAGATAAGTGAAGGCCCAAGCAAGGATTCCTTGGCCCCCCAAAGCAATGACTTTTACTCGCTTTCTCCCCACCCCACCTCCAGAGTTGGCAAAGGCACCCAGTCAGCCATTGTTCTGTGAAAGGGTCACATATGCAATGTGACCCCCAAATGCCAAAGAAGTCAAGAAATCAAAGAAGGAGGCAGAGCAGTGCAGCCTTGGGTGATTTATTGAGGGGATTTTTAGACAGATGTGTGTTCTTGGGCAGCCATAAGACAGGTGGGTCTTGAAACAGTGACTCCCCAGGCCCAGAATATGTATGCTTGGTGCCAGGCAAAGGCGGCCCTCCAAAGCAGACAGGAATGCCATATGCGACATAGCCTGTAGTTTGTGTGATGGCATCAAGGTTGACACGTTCTTAGGGGTGGTAAATAAAGTAGAAAACAGAAGACATTCACAGGACAGGGGCAAATCAGAAGTCAACATGGCGAATCAGCATCCAAGATGGAGTCACTTTTGTCTTCACAGCTATTCTGTTCTGGTGAGAGACAAGGTATCAAAAGAACATTTGTGACTGGGCTCGGTGGCTCAGCCTGTAATCCCAACACTTTGGGAGGCCGAGATGAGTGGATTACCTGAGCCTGCGGGTTTGAGACTAGCTCAGGCAACTTGGCGAGACCTCGTCTCTACAATAAATCAAAAAATTAGCCGGGCGTGGTAGTGCATGCCTGTAGTTCCAGCTACTTGGAAGGCTGAGGTGAGACCTCGTCTCTACAATAAATCAAAAAATTAGCCGGGCGTGGTAGTGCATGCCTGTAGTTCCAGCTACTTGGAAGGCTGACGTGGAAGGATCACCTGAGCCCAGCAGGTGGAGGCTGTGGTGGCTGTGAGTATGCCACTGCACTCCAGCCTGGGTAACAGAGTGAGATTCCAACTCAAAAGCAAAAAAAGTCAGTGGCTCAGCCTGTAATCCCGCGCATTGGGAGGCTGAGGTGAGTGGATTGCCTGAGCCCGCTGGTTCGAGACCCATCTGGGCAACCTGGTGAGACTTCATCTCTGCAATAAATCAAAAAATCAGCTGGGCGTGGTAGCGCATGCCTGTAATTTCGGCTACTTGGAAGGCTGAGGCGGAAGGATCGCTGGAGCCCAGCAGGTTGAGGCTGCAGTGACCGGGAGCGGCCACTGCACTCCAGTCTGGGTGACAGAATGAGACTCCAACTCAAAAAAAAGAAGAAAAAAAAAAAACCTGTGTCTGTGTCAAGCTGGCATGGGTTGGAGGAGTGTATTGAGGCAACAAACCATTTCAAACCTAAAAACACAGAACTGGAAAGCAGCTGTGACTGGGGAAGGGAAAAGAGATCGGGGTCTACACCTGCCTCCTACCCTGAGCCTCGGTTTCTCCACTTGACCTGTGTCCTGGCAGATGCCTCTGAGCCTCCCTTGCCCTCTTCTGGCCTCAGGCTGAGAAAGCCCTTGAGAGCCATGCCTGTGAGGAGTAACTGGGAATAATCACAACAGGCAAAGCAGTCCCTTGAGCCTATCCATCGCCGAGTCAGGGAGAGCAATGCCACTGTCATTTCAAAATACTCCAACATTCTCCAGGGACCAGAAGGCTTTCTCCATGTTCCCCAAACCCAGAGGAAGGTGGTGTGAACCAGTCCAGTTCAACCCTTGCCTCTGCAGCTCCCTAGCTGGGTGAGCCTGGACTGATTGAGGCAACTCACTCAACTGCAGTTTCCTCGTCTGTGAAATGGGGCAACAACGTGTATCTCTCAGGTGGTCATGAGGGTGAAATTTATTCTAGTCAACCTATTGGGACAGGCATATCTGCTGAGTGTCACACTCAAGGGCAAGGGGGTTCAAGCAGCCCTGGATGCCCATGGAGTGCACGGTCCCTGTGTGTGGTATCAAGCACAGTGTCTGGGAGGGTTGAGAAGGGGACTCACAAACAGCCTCCATGTGTCTCTCTCTCTTCTCATCCACTTTTCTCTTGCCCTCTCCCTGAGACACAGCCTCTGGAGATGCTGGGTGATCAAAGGTCCTGAGCCACCAACCGCCACATGCTGGGCCATCATTTAAGGGCTCCAAAGTCCACAGGGAACGTTCATTAATAACCACACCTTTGCCGGGCATGGTGGCTCATGTCTGTAATCCCAGCACTTTGGGAGGCAGAGGCAAGAGGATTGCCTGAGTCCAGGGGTTCGAGACCAGCCTGGAAAATTTGGTGAGACCTCGTCTCTATAATAAATAAAGAAATCTACACGTCTGTGGAAGCTACTTGGAAGGCTGAGGCGGAAGGATCACCTGAGCCCAGTAGATCGATGCTGCAGTTGCCTTGAGCATGCCACTGTACTCCAGCCTAGGCAACAGAGTGAGACTCCTACTCAAAAAAAAGAAAATGAAAAAATGAAAAAAAACCCTTTACCTTCTTGGGCTGGTGTTTCAACAGCTCTTGGGTCTCCTTTTGGGCAGGAGCCCAGGTGAGCCAGGGCGATGAGCTGCTGGGAACATAGGCTGAGAGTGATTGTGGGGTGGGGGGCTGACTCCTAGGAGTGTTGTGCCCTAAACAGACCCTATGTGCAAGACCAGTGAGCTTTTCAGTGAGGTGGGGAGAGGTGTCAGTGTGAAGGCCAGGGGGACTCTGCAGGGGAATTTTGAGAATTTGTGTAGCTATGCCCAAGCATTTGCATATATATTTTATTATTATTATTATTATTATTATTATTGAGAAAACAGGATTTATTGAAAGGACAGAAAAGCTCTCAGAGCAGGAGGGGACTTGAGGGCATTGACCTTAAATTTTAATTTAACATTTTTAAAGAGATGGGATCTTGCTCTGTTGTCCAGGCTGGACTTGAACTCCTGGGCTCAAGCAATCCTTTCACCTCAGCTTCTAGAGAAGCTGGGACTACAGGTTTGAGCCATACACATTTAATATGGCACATTTCATTATTATTACTTTAAAACATCTCCTTTATATCACAACTAGAGTATTATTTTAAAATTGTGTGTGTACAAAAAAAATCTTTTCAAAATTCTTAAATCTTCTGTTCCCCCTTTTTCTAAGGGAAGAGGGCATAAGAGCAACTTGGGCGTTGTTGGTTGTGTTCCATGATGGAGAGAAGAAAATGGTAAACATGTCTTGCTGGTGCTTCTCTCTGTTGTCTCGGCATCTCCCACCCCCACCTCCTATAATATCTAGAATTACTCCTAAAATGTTTACACCTCAAGCTTTTTTGTTTTTTTCTCTTTCTTTCTTTCTCTCTCCCCCTCCCTCCCTCTCTCTCTCTTTCTTTCTTGCTGTCTCTCTCCTTCCCTCCCCCCTTCCTTCCTTCCTTCAGTCTTTCGACAAAGAATAGAAGGTCTGACATCTTTCTTACAAAAAAAATTGTGTGTGGAGCCATTAGGTTATATTCTCTATGAATTCCAGGTCAGGATAGCGAAGAGAGATTTATAAAATATTTGCTTTAAAAGGGGGCTATGGGTCAGGTGCTCACACCTGTAATCCCAGCACTTTGGGAAGTTGATGCAGGATCACTTGATGCCAGGAGTTCAAGACCAGCCTGGGTAACATAGTAAGCCCTCATCTCTATAAAAAATTTAAAAAATTAGCCAGGTCTGGTGGCACGCACCTGTGGTCCCAGCTACTTGGGACGCTGAGGCAGAAGGGTCATCTTGAACCCAGGAGTTCAAGGTTGCAGTGAACCGTGACTGTGCCACTGCAGTCCAGTCTGGGTGGCAGTAAGCCTGTTTCAAAAAAAAAAAAAAAGAAGAGCAGCGGCAGAGGTAGGGGGCTAGGTGCCCAGGGGTTTTTGACAGACCCTGGTGCAGAATACATGTTTAATGGGGGCTCTTGTTGGAACGCCACTGCTAGAGTCTCCTTCCATCCAGATGGGCGGGGGGAGGGGTCAGACAGAAGTCAAGGAGGCCTCTCAGAGCCTGCAAGATGGGAGGGGCTGTCAGCCAGCTCTATTGGGGCAAAGACCCTGGGACTGAGAGGGGTACTCTCTGGGGACAGGGACACGGACACATCAGAGAAATTGCAAAATGGGGCTTGTGTAGCAGAAATGTGTAGGGGTCCAGGTTTTGCACCTGCTTCAGAAGTTAGGGCACTGCTGTCAACACTCAGAGATGCTCACAAGATAGAGGTGGTTTGCCAAGGGGACCTCCTTGAGCTTTGCTGGGGCTCAGACAGTGCCAGATTGACCTTTTTGGGGTGACTAGGACCTGGTAAGAAAACAGCAGCTCCTGTGGACTATGGCTACCCTCCTGGCTCCCCAGTCTGGGGCCGGGGTCCACCTGGGGCCCCTTCAGACTAATGGACTGTCATCAGTGCCACCACAGCTAGTGCCTCCTCCCGCCTGGGGAGGACAGGAAGTCTGTGTCTCGTGTGTATGTGCATGTATGTGTGTGTGTCCGTGTGTATATGTGTATGTGTCCCTTGCCCGAGGCTGCACTAGGAATGAGCTCTACTTCTCAGCATGTGGAGAGGGTTAGATGAGGGTGCACACCATCTTAGACCATTTGTGTTGCTGTAAAGGAATACTCAAGACTGGGTCATGTATAAAGAAAACAGATTTGTTTGGCTCACACTTCTGCAGACCATACAAGATGGCGCCAGCATCTGCTTCTGAGGACTCAGGCTGTTTCCACTCATGGTGGAAAGTGACGAGAGCTTGCACGTGCAGATCCCATGGCGAGAGAGGAGGCAAGAGAGAGGGGAGGGGACGCCAGGCTTTTTTTCAGTTCTTGTGAGAACTAAGAGTGAGAACTCATTCTCTACCAGGAGATGGCACCAAGCCCCCATGATCCAAACACCCACCAGGCTCCACCTCCAACATTGGAGATCCAATTTCCACATGAGATTTGGAGGTGACAAACTTCCAAACTATATCATACACAAAGCACATGTATAGGACAAATGCCAGTTACGATTACCTGTGGAACTGCACTTATGCAAACTCATCTGAAGCAAATATTTGTTGAACACGATGTACTTGTCACGCTGATTCTGCGTACCCTCTTCCCAAGCCATCCTACCCCTGTTGGTTATAGGACATCTCTTACTAGCCGGCCTGCTTTGGGCACCTCAGCCTGGTGAGCCTGAATGTTAAATGCATGGGATCCCCGGGGCTGGCTCCCTTCCCACTGGACAGCACAGGCTGCCCCAGGTTCCTCACATGTCTGTGTGACCGTGGCAGCCTATTCTTACCTACCACTCTCAGCAAACTCTTAAGAGATTTAGAATCCCGAATGGATCTAAACCTTAGGAACCTGTCGAGACTTTCCATGATACGTGGAACAGGCAGCCGGTTCACACTGTGTGAAATATGGAAATGTGGGGTGTGCCTCAGGGTTTGACTCAGTGACTGCTTCTTGCTATTGCCCCCTCCTGCCTTCTCCCACAGGTGGGCTTCCCTGCAGCTGCCGACTTCCAGCTTCTCCTCCAGTGGAGGGCTGGCTGGTTCCTGACAGTTCTAAAACCAACATCACTTCTCAGAAGCTTCCACAACAATCTCTTATTCGTACACTCCTTATTCAAAGATCAGATTTCATAGCAAAACCTAAACTATGAACTAGGGTCCATAAACAGTGAGGGAAAATGTCACTGGAAACCTCAAACCCCACTCATTTAATTTAAAAGAGAAAACTCGGCCGAGCTCGATGCTCAGCCTGTTATCCCAGCACTTTGGGAGGCCAAGGCGAATGGGTTTGAGACCAGCCTGGGCAACTTGCGAGACCTCGTCTCTACAATAAGTAAAAAAAAAAATTAGCCGGGTGTGGCAGCACGTGCCTGTAGTTCCAGCTACCTGGAAGGCTGAGGTGGAAGAATCACAGGAGACCAGTAGGTTGATGGACGCCTGGGTGATGGAGGGAGACTCCAACTAAAAAAAAAAAAAGAAAAGAGAGAGAGAGAGAGAGAGAGAGAGAGAGGAAACTGCAACTCTTACTCAGGGCCCACTGACCAGTTTTTCACAAAATTCCAAAGAACCTGGTTCCCTGGCTTCCTAGGACTTATCAGGTGAGAAGCAGGCCATAGCAGTAACAAGAATGACCTCAGAAACTATGAAAAGCAGTCTTGGATAATTTATCATGGTGGCAATGGAGCCAAGAAAGGAATTCTAGACCAGCTCTTCAGTCGGTCTGGCCTCAGGTCCATCACTCACTTCTGCTTCCTATACAACCTTTGGCATATCCGTCATCGCTCTCAGCTTCAGTGTCTTTCTCCCTACAGCGGGTTCCTGTGAAGTTCAGGAAAATAATGGGATGATACTTTTTTTTTCTTTTTTGAGTTGGGGTCTTACTCTGTTGTCCAGGCTGGAGTGAAGTGCCATGATCATGACTCACCACATCCTCGGCCTTTGGGTTTAAGTGATCCTCTTGCTTCTTCCTCCTCAGTGGCTGGGACTACAGCTATGTGCCACGATACATAGCCAGTTTTTGGATTTTTTTTCTTGTAGAGATGAGGTCTCACTGTGTTGCCCAGGCGGGTCTCAAACTCCTGGCTCAAGCAATTCTCTCGCCTTGACCTCCTAAAGTGCTGGAATTACAGGCGTGAGCCACCATGTGCAGCCCAGCACTTCTTAAGTTGTGAGTATGCAGCATTGATGATGACTGGGGTGTGTATGTTAGACTGTCATAAAGCAAGAGTTAGCTCTAAGGCAGGCAGGCAGAACAAACCTTTTAGGGAGAATCTATATTAAATTGTTAACAACAATTACACTGTTATACAATAACAATGATTGTTAGGGAGATGTATGTTTGAACCCTTTTTCTTTAAACTTTTCTCTATTTTCCATGATGATTGTGTTTTTTTCCCCCATGCCTTCTCCCTCTGTCCTTATCATTCCAGGTGCCTGGCACACTGTAAGAGCTCAATACACATGAATTGAGTGAACTTGGGAAATGATCCAGGCTGTAGTCTCCTATAAAACAGTGTTTTGGGATTGGGTGTGGTGGCTCATGTCTGGAGTCTCAGCATTTTCGGAGGCTGAGTTGGGAGGATTGTTTGAGGCTAAGAGTTCAAGACCAGCCTGGGCAACATGGCAAGACCCTGTCTCAATAGAAAAAAAAAAATTAAAGTAAAAAACAGCATTTTTGGCCATGATTAGAATTGTGCCCTCTGTCTGGGAAACCTGAGGGGTAAGTGAAGTTTTTCAGATGTTCATCCATATGAATTACAATGTACAGCTACTAGGAAGGGAAGTATTTAAAATGTGCCATTATTCAGATGCTTCAGATCCAAGCATTCCTATGGCCTGTGATCCAGCAGGCTACTCGGGAGGCTGAGATGGAGGATGGCTTAAGCTCCTCCAGCTTGGACAACATAGCGAGACCCGATTCTAAAAAATAAATAAATAAAAGTCCACCTGACTGTTTGAGTTGAGACAGTCTTCTGCTTTAGTGCTCCTGGTTCTCAGGCCCCCAGACCAGATCTGGAATCTATACTCTTGGATTTTCTGGGGGTCCAGCCTGCAGACAGCAGATAGTGGGACTTCTCAGCCTCTATAATGATATGAACCAATATCTTATAATAAATCTCTTCCTATACAGTAGCCCCCTTTATCTGCAGAGGAATACATTTATGACCCCCAGCAGACACCTGAAACTGTGGATAGTACCGAACCTTACATATGCTATGTTTTTTCTCACACACACACATACCTTTGATAAGCTTTCACTTATAAATTAGGCACAGTAAGAGATTAACAATAACTAATAATAAAATAGAACTATAACAATAGTGTAATGAAAGTCATGTGATGGTCGCCTTTCTCTCTCTCAGAATATCTTGTACTACACTTACCTTCTTGTGATGGATGTGGTGGCAGTGTCTGTGTGATGACGTGCAGTGAGGTAGATGTTGTAGGCATGATGCGGCGTCGGGCTATGATTGACCTATGTATGCCTGAAACTGTGTAACCATCCCTGACTGTAGTAAGCAGCTTTCAGGGGCTCGTTTGCTGATGCCTTCCATATAGGCTCAGTGTGTTCTGGAGCAACACATTGCTGTCAGTTGGAACACGTCTTCTGTCCATGTCTTCTACCCACCACACATTCCCTCACCCCCCATCACTATATCACTATTTGACGGATAGATTTTTTTTTTTTTTTTGAGTCAGCCTCCCCGTCGCCCAGGCTGGAGTGGCATGCTCACAGCCATCACAGCCTCTATCTGCTGGATCCAGGCAATCTTTCTGCTTCAGCCATCCAAGTAGCTGAAGCTACAGGCACATGGCACCATGCCCAGATAATTTTTTGATTTATTGTAGAGATGAGGTCTTACCAAGTTGTCCAGGCTGGTCTCAAACCCTGGACTCAGGTAATTCTCTCACCTCAGCCTCCTAAAGTGCTGGGATTACAGGTGTGAGTCACTGTGCCCGGCCTAGATTTCCTTTTTATCATACATCTTAGCAACCTCAGTGTATTCTTTTTCTTTTCTTGTTAGGTTGAGAACTTTCACCTTTTTGCTTTACAGCCTCTCTTGCACAAATCTGACTTGCCAGCACCACTACTCTTGTGCTTTGGGGCCATTGTTAAATAAAATAAGGGTGACTTGAACACAAGCACTGCGATACCCTGATAGGTGATACACAGCTACCAACTGATCAACAGGTGGGCAGCAGATCTAGAGTAGATACACTGGACCAAGGGATGATTCACAGCATGGGCGGGTTCCATCATGCTACTTAGAACAGCACACAACTTTAGATTTATGAATTGCTTATTTCTGGAATTTTCCACACAATATTTTTGGACCTTGGTTGACTGTGGTAGGTAACTGAAACTTTGGAAAGCAAAACCACATCTACATCTATACAGTCATTCACTGCTTAGTGACGAGGGTCTGTTCTGAGAAATGTGTCCTTAGGTAATTTCATTGTGCAAACATCATAAAGTGCACTTACACAAACCCAGATGATATAGCCTACCACATGCCTAGCCTATATGGTATATAGTTTATTGCTCCTAGGTCTCAAGCCTGTACAGCATTGTGGAGGCTAAAGTAACCCAATCTTGGAAGCTAATCTACCATGTTGACTTCTGATGAGCCTCAGTTTTAGGATTGCCTTTGAGATTTCCAGTTGATCTAGTGTCCCTTTGTAAGAACATGTACTTACTGTAAATCCTGCCCTTAGATCAAATTCCTGCCCATTTCCTCTGAAGCACGTGTACCCCTTCTCTATAGCATATAATCCCTCGGTCTGGGGGGTAATGGCATGGAGATCTGCCTGTCTTGCAGCCACCCAAGATCATGCTTTTGTTCCTAAGTTCTCCAATAAAATCACCCTATAACAAGCTAGACTTGACTGCCTCCTTCTGCGTTTGCGGGTCGCTTTGCCTACATGGCCCTTTCATGAAACAAGCATGTTACTGTACTGAATACAGCAGGCAATTGTAACATAATGGTATTTGTGTATGTAAACATAGAAAAGATATGATATAAATATGGTATTTTAAATCTTACAGGACCACTGTTGTATATGTGATCTGTCATCGACGGAAACATCATTATGTGGTGCTTGACTGTCAACGTATCTTCTACTAGTTCTGTTTCTCTGGAGAACCCTGACAATACAGGCTGACAACAGATGGATGAGGGTTTGCTTTGTCATTTTTTCCCCCTTACCTCAGCTCATCTCACCAGTATGGGGCTCTGGCAAAGTGTATCAACTCACTGAAAAGTTCCTATTTCTATAAATTAAATAAAAACGCGATTAAAATTTAGTAGGTGCTAAAACTTGGTTTTTGAAATTTTATTAAAAAAATATATTAGAAAACATATAAAAATTAGGATGAAAAATGCTCATTTTAAAACATGTAATAACTTAATATTTGCAAACATACATAGATGGTATAAAATTCATACCATTAAAAATGTTAATGATGCAGTATTGCGCTCGTGGAACAAAAATCTTGCTGTAATTCCAGAGCTCCTCTTTCCCACATCTCTGGGAGCTGAGAATCTGGTACAATGAAAGTCATGAGAGCCACACAGCCAAGCAGTAATACAGAATAAAAACCACTTAGAACACATAGTTAAAAACAAGTTTCTCAAGGAATCACACAGACAAAAGGGAAACAAGTCTGCATTTTCCCCACTCCAAAGTGAACGACATTGCATCTTAGCATTTAAATGAAGATGTCAAGTACAAAACTGAGTGAAACATTGCACACAGCTCTCCTGCTGAATTTGCGGAAAATTAGGCTCTGTGAGGCCCCGGCCCACTCAGGGAAACATTCTCAAGCACAGCTTAAAAAAGCCTAGTGTAAGAGTTGCTTTACTGAGCTCAGATCTTGACATTTTAGACACTTGAAAACACAGGGCGCTATTGTTCCAGAAGGTACGCTGAACAGAACAGCAGAAAACCAAAGGTAGGCAAGAAGGGAAGATGTGCTCCGCAGCAAAGTGCAGCAGGGACGCAGGACACAGGTCTGTTCCTCAGTTCTCCTCACTCACAACGGCTGAGCCCGCTCGTGCCTGTGCCACCTCCCATTCCTCTCACTTACAGTATGATGACTGATTTTGTGTTTTAAGCAGTTAGGCACCTTCAATTTCATGTTGCATTATTAGTAATACAATGGCAGTTAGGGCCTCTACTACCAAAATGAGAAAAATTCGAACTACATTCTTTGGGGGAGGAGAGTAATAAAGCTGCATGGTTTAAAAATATTTACCTAGTAGTGGATTCAATAGGGTTTACACTTTCTACAAGAAAACATAGTCCAGAAAAAGAACAAACGCGTGACATGCAAACTGGTCAGACATATTCTAAATGAAGCCTGTGCATCCTCTTGTGGAGAAGGGCCCAGGCTGACTGGGGTTCTTCACACAACACCACTCTCTGTGATGGCTACACCTAAGCCTTTGAAGGTGAGTTGTGGACATTCCATAAGCAGACAGCATGAATGCTTCTCCTGACACTGACGGTCACTTGGAAACGTAGGACTCAAAGTCAAGTAGGTCAACTCACACCTCACAAATCCCAGGAGAGATGCATGATGATGAGGAGCTTCTGCATTGAATGAATGAGGCTGTCTGGAAGGTATGAGAGTCCACTCAAGACATCACATTAACTACATCAAAAAGAAGGGCAGTGCCACCCACCAGTGACACCCCAGACACACCTCTCCTCTAAGCTCCAGCTGCTCCTCTCAGAGCCTACACTTGGACCCTGGAGATGATGGTGGGTGCACAGACAGACAGAGTGGTCTAGATGCAGGTCTCCTGGAGCTCTGCAAAATCTAGCAAGATATATCTCCATCTTGCTATTCATTTTGAGTCAACTAAGGTCCAGAAAAGACACTGCAGCAATGTAAACATGCAACCTAAGCTAGCATGAGGTTCTAGATAGTAAGCCTGAACTAGGAATAAGGCAACTGAACTGTGACTTTCGGGCCAGGGTCATCCAACTGCAACTATCCAGGCTTGGCCTGGCTTCTCTGGGGACTCATTCTGGCCTGAACTTTCTGGTAATCATGACTGTGAACTTCTGGCTTCCGAATTTTAAGTGAATGCTTTGAATATATAAATTTGGAAGTTGAAATAGGTTTACCTTTTTCAAGTCTCCATGACTTGGGCACTTAAAAGTTTACTTTCACACTAAGGAAGCCTTATCATATAGATTCTCTTTACTGTCTATCATACTCGTTCCTAGCATTAAGGGGTAAAAATGAACAGATTTGACTTCAGGCCTTCTTTAGGATATTCTCTCTTAACTCTCTCATAATAGTATACATACTCAAAAGCATCATTTAAATTCAAATGTCTATTATAACAAGATCCCTTGATTTGTCCATTTACCAAAGCCTACTGAGACTACACTTGGGGTATGATCAAACCTACGGGTACATCCACTGTGTGAAAACAGTCACTTGGCTCCCTGAACACCATCTCCTGTTGCCAGCGACACTTTATCTTACTGTAACTTTCTCTTTCACAGATGATGCATGATCAATTCATTTTTGGTTGCTGAATTTACACTGTCTTTGAAAACAAACTATTCCTAATTGAGCATGAAAACTTACAAGTGTCCCTGAATTCTGCACAATTCACACATAACTAATAGACAGCAATAGAAGACACTAAATTGAGAAGCAGAAATGCGGTCCAGGAAGCACGTTTAGATCAACAAAAACCAATTAAACAAAGTATTCTTTATGCTAAAAAACTAAGACCAAACTAAAACAAGTATGCAATTCACAAGTAATTTTCTAAAATTTCAGCTAGAAAGAAATCTATGGACTTATGATTGAGTTACCATTAAAGCTTAAATGATTGTTCCCGAGGAACCATCACATCTGTCAGCATTATTCACAGCTAATCTTTATGCTAGCTGGTTGAGCCACTGGGTTTTTACCCCATCATTAAATAGTGCTCAGAAAAGTAAGCAGTGCATCTTAATTTGTTAAATACTACAAAATGACCTGTATCATAGAAACAAAGACTTTCATTTAAAGAATATCTTAAAATTACTATTGCTGAAATAAATCAAAATCTACATTAAAATATTACTAAACACTATTACATGCCATAAAAGAATAAATATAAATCATGGCAGATCAATAGCAGCATAACAAAGCATCTTTACATATTTTCACACTTTGGGCTGGGAAAGTACTCACAGCCTAGGAACACATTGGTAGAGTTCTGAATCTCACACTAACTCCATATTCTACTACAAAGTAAGGGCAGTGTGAATACTAGCTCCCTTTTCTGCATAGCTTTAAAACTATTCTCAGTTCACTCAAGAAATGGAACCAGAATGGCTTTGTCAGATCAGTCCACTAGTCCTTGTGTCAAAGTGTTAAGGAAGACAATCAACAATGACTTCTAACTGTGTTTACACAGGAAAGGAAACTAAGGCTATGCTTCACACACAAACTGAGTGTAACTTAAAATGAAGATCTGATAGGATTTGGGCATCACCAGCCCCAGCCTTTGCTCCAAAGGTGTGACATGCTGGCTCCCATACCTCCAGAACCCGACAGTGCCCTATTCAAACAGTAATGCTCTTCTGGGAGCCTGTCACATGGCCAGACTGGGACTTAAAAACAAAATGCTATTGAGAAATTTCAGTTTTTAAGGTCCAAATGGGGCATTCATATAAAATATACTTCACTTGAAAAAGTAACTACTAATTTGCCAACCTAAACTGATCCTTAAAACCTGAAGCTATTCTGCAGAGCTGACTTCTACTCTGTTCAGAACTTGACTATCAGCCCAATAACAAGTTTCCTGGGGGTAGTGTTGAGGGAAGGGATGTGGGCTGAGCTGAACTCATGACTGCTGTAAGGCTGGTGACTACTCCTCCCTAAGTCCTTGAAAGTGAAAGCAAGCTGAAAAATCAGATACCTTATTTCACACACTTGCTTAATAGCTGATGAAAACACCCAAATAACTTAACACAATGGTCTTTTTTTCGTTGTTAAAACAAAGGTCTGCTGGTGATGCTTCACAGTGAAACCTCCATTATCACTGAGAATGTCACTTGGAAAACATTCTTAAGAAATGAGTCTCTTTCTCATAGGCTCAATTTCAGGATTCTCAAAACTCAATGTTCTGTTTAGAAGTTTCCATAATGAAGCCTATTTGTTTCTGAGGTTGACACTCTGCCTTCAGATTTATTTTACTCCAGTCATAAGTTGTGGTTGTCTTTGTTCTTGGTCAGAACCTGCAAGTAGACTTCATGAAGTGTACTGATGAAGCTGGGATCATTCTAGAAGAGATGGTAAGGTTAAGAACACGGAATGTCACATTTACCTCATCAGATCTTATTTACTTCCTTGAAAACATCTTAGGAAAAAAAACTGTATAAATGATTTGTATAGCTAATTACACAATCCCACCACCCAGAGATAATCATGATTAATATTTATGTTCACACAGATATTTCTCTACCAAGACTGTATGCTCAAGAGGAGAGAAATATTACTCAGAACTAATCTTTTTTTTGTTAGATATAGGTCTTGTTCTGTCGCCCAGGCTGGAGTGCAGTGGCACAATCATAGCTCACTGCAGCCTCGAACTTCTGGGCTCAATCCATCCTCCCACCTTCATGCTAATCTTCTCAGTTTACTTTATGAACTGATTCTGTAATAACTATTTGTTTTCTTTTATTAAAGAATGAAAACTCAAAGTCTAAACTGACATCCTACATACCTTTATTAGATGTATTAATGTGTCCTGGAGCTGAGACTTGCTGAGAATAATGGAAGGCTTTCTTTGATTTTCTGGTGTTCCAATAGTTAGAGGAGAAGGGGAGCTTGCTTTCCTCTCAAGGTCTGAGGACCTTGTAGCTGTCTGCTGGAAAACATCTGGGGACAGCAGGACTGAAGACACTGCAGTGGTTGTTGCAGTAGCCAGTGGGGGGCCTGCAACCTGTAGGGGAACAATGGTTATTTGCACAAAGTGCAGAAGCCAGCAGCCAGGCCCAGAAGAGGGAACACTGGACAACAGGTGTAAGCAGTGTAAGGTTGGAGACCAGAATCAAAGGCTAAATATATTGAATTTGAGTTTACCATAAGTTTGGGTAACCTTTCACTAGAAGCATTTGGACATTTTGGTTATGAAACTTCTGTTAGCTAAAGGATGAGAGCCCACCTATATAAAAATGGTCTAGAATCATTATGGGAAGCCAAGTCCAACCACCCAGAAGGTGAATATGATAAATAACAATATAGAATGCACAGTAAGAACAATCCTATGATAAACTTAAAATGTAAAGTTTTTAAGGGGGAAGTCAAGAAAATGACTGGAAAAAGACATAAGGAAACTTTTGGGGTAACAGAAATGTTATATATTAATTGAGTTGGTGATTACCCAAGGGATATTACATACATGTGTCAAAACTCATTTAAAAATCTGCTGTTTAATGTATACAAATTATACTACAATAAAAAAGAATTTACAAATCCTGTATGTTCAATCTATTTATTATACCATTATAGGTATCAAAGACACAATTTATTAAAAATAAAGCTAATAACTCTCTCCCTCCCTCCCTACCCCATTTAGATGGGCTTCTAGGCTAATTACAGCTAACAATCTGAACACATTAAACCAGTAATCAACAGCCTCTTTAACAACTCTCACATTTGATGTGATCAACAGATTTACATTTCTCTCTGCTTTATGTCATCTCATTTACAAATAGCACAGAGCCTGTCACAGTTTTAAGGGTGTGTCTTCTAGTATCTAAGTCATTAGCTTATTTTTGTTTTTTTTTTAAGACACAGGGTCTCATCCTGTTGCCCTGGCTAGATTTCAGTGGTGTGATCAAAGCTCACTGCAGCCTTGACCTCCTGGGCTCAAGTAATCCTCCTACCTCAGCCTCCTGAGTAGCTGGGACTACAGGCACATGCCACTATACCTGGTTAATTTTTGTTGTTGAAACAGGGGGTAGAAGACTGGGGAGGGGTTCAGGGGGTGGCCAACCCGGAACGTCCTTGGCCCCTCAGCTCCATGCCTAGGTGAGCAGGTTGTGCTGAGGCCATGGGCAAAGTGTTCTCTGTACCAGCTGACCACATCTTGTAGCTATGCATAGGGAATGTTCTCACACACCTTTCCTTGAGGCAGTCAGCCCCTCTTGGCAGGTTCGGATTAGATCAGGCACACCTAGATCACTGCCCAAAACCTTTGGTCACCTTTAGTTCATTATAATACTAAAGATTCCACCCTAGAGAGAATCCACAGCCATTCTGTATATATGTGACATATGTGTAAGCATGTTCTCATGCTAATCCTGTACACTAGAAACCCTACCATGTTCACCCATAACCCTGTACTCCCCTCTATGGAAAATGCTATATAACCTATATTTCTTTTACAGTTGGGAGTTTTTTCCTGTCTGGCCTGCTGCTCTTGGGTCATCTTCCTTTAAGTTCCTGAATAAAGTCCACATCTTGTCCTTGTCTCTGGGTCATTTTTTGGGCCTCCTAGACACAGGGCCTTCTATTTTGGGGTCTTTGGGACAGGGTCTTGCTGTTGTCCAAGCTGGTCTTGAACTCCTGGCCTCAAGCAATCCCAACTCAGCTACCCAAAATGCTGGGATTATTAAGAGTAAGCTACTATGCCTGGCTGATTTAGTTTGTTTGGTGTAAAATAGGGTGAGAGCTCCTGATCACCATGTAGCACGAAAAACTATAGAAAAGACTGGTTAATGAGACCAGTCAGAAGCTGGCTTTAATTTAAATTCTGAGACTCAAGGAGAGTATAAAGGCTCAAAGGCAAATGGGAATATGAGTTTAAGGAATAGAAAAAAGGGTGTGCATTTCAAGGCTGACTGGTGATGGAGAGAGGGGACAAGAAAAATGAGGCAAAGGGAGACAAACAAGGGATAGGGTATGCAGGCCTGGGAGGCTCTGTTGTCAGAGCAATGAAAATGAGGATTGTAGCAGGGTGGTGGCTCTGTATCTGGGACATCACAGCTCTTCCAGGGCAATGGATACTTCCTACTTACAGAAACCAAGCAGTCACTCATTTGGAATGAGGGCCCATCCTGGCCTCTACACGCAGTCAGGGAAGACATCCTTACAGAGGTGATCTAAGAGCTACAGAGGTAGCAATGAGGAGATAGGGAGCCTGGTCTGAGAGGGGTTCTAAGATGGGCTTGGGCTTAACAGTTAAAACTTTTCACCAAGTTAACAATGTTTTACTTCACATTCAGCAGAAGAGCTTAAAAACACATAATACGTTCTTCAGGAAATAGAAGTCCTTACTGGCATGGCACTGGACAACACCTTAGGCTGGACAAATACTTCAGGATCCTGGTTTTGCTGCATAGACTGGAACATATAAAGAGAAAAGGTAAACACATGTAGCAAGTTTCAATTAAGACAATTTCCTAGTTACTGCTGGAAAATCCAAGTTAGCAGGAGGGAATGGCTCAGACAGAAACGAGTTCCTAGGTTATCTGACAGAAACTTGTGACAACGCAACCAGTGATTCAACTGCACAATGACAGCTCAGGAACAGCCTCTCCTCTTCAGCTCCTCTGAGAAAAGGGTGTGTGCAGAGTGTTTAAGACAATTTTAGAACTCCAAAAGCCCCCAGGTCCTAAACTTGGCTACTGCCACGTAAATGAAAATTTACATGTATGTAACACTCCCAGTCAGGAGGCATGTTAAAGCAGGGTGCTTTTCCAGAGGCCAGAATCTGGAGAGAGCAGTGTTCAAGACAGCTGGTTGCGCTTTCAGAGAAACCAGGACAATGGCAGCAGGCACATTACAGGGCTGAGATACCTATCTGCTAAACAGAATATTCTCTCTTCTTTTTTGAGTTGGGATTTCACTCTGTTGTCTAGGTTAGAGTGCAGTGGCACAATTATGGCTCACTGCAGCCTTAACCTCCTGGGCTCAGGTGATCCTTCTACCTCAGCCTCCCAAGTAGCTGGGACTACGGGTACATGCCACCGTGCCCAGCTTTTAAAATATTTTTGTAGAGATGAGGTCTCCCTATGTTGCCCAAGCTGTTCTCAACCTCCTGGGCTCAAGCGATCCTCCTGTTTCAGCCTCCCAAAGTGCTGGGATTGCAGGTATGAGCCACCGCACCCAGCCTCTCTTCTTTTTGTACTGCAGAGTTCTCAGCAGAGGTAGCTGAAGAATAGAAGTATAATGATGCAACCAAGATGCTAAGTTTCCTCTCTTTCTGGGCAAGATTTCAAAGATGTCCCATTAATACACTAATTATGATGAGCTTGTCTATATAATATTGTTTAGTAAGATGTTAAGATTGGGGATTATAATATTGTACAGAAAAGACAATTACTGTGTGTTATTTCCTAGTTAATGGGATATTTTGTTCCATTCCTTTGAAATCTTGCCCAGAAAGAGAGGAAACTTAGCATCTTGGTTACATCATTATACTTCTATTCCTCAGCTACCTCTGCTGAGAACTCTGTAGCACAAAAAGAAGAGAGGCTGGGTGCGGTGGCTCATACCTGCAATCCCAGCACTTTGGGAGGCTGAAACAGGAGGATCGCTTGAGCCCAGGAGGTTGAGAACAGCTTGGGCAACATAGGGAGACCTCGTCTCTACCAAAAAAAAAAAAAAATTAGTTGGGTATGGTGGCACACACCCACGGTCCAGCTCCTAGGGAGGCCGAAGTGGAAGGATCGTCTGAGCACAGGAGGTCGAGGCTGTCATGAGCTGTGATTATGCCACTGCACTCCAGTCTGGGCAACAGAGTGAGACCCCAACTCAAAAAAGAAAAGAAAAGAGAATATTCTGTTCAGCAGATAGATACCATAGTCCTGATACCTATTGGGGATTATTGTTATTATTATTATTTATGGGCATGAGACTAAAATCCTGAAAAATAATCAATACTGTTTTCAAGTAGCAGGTCTACCCCTGGCAGTTCTGTAATCTTGCATAGGTCACTTACACTCTGAATTGATTTTCTCTTTTGTAAACTCACCAACCTAATGAATTACTGTGAGGGACAAACTCTTCTTTGTCCTCCACATCTAATCTACCCCTAAGTCTCACTGGCCAGATATCTTGCTAGAGCCACCTGTCCACACTCCCAGATCCAGGCCAACCAGCCCTAGCCTGGGTAACGGTCCTGCTCCCAGCTCCTTTCTCGGCACATCACTCCTTGCTTAAAGCCCTTCAAGACTTCCCAGGACTCCAAGAACAAAACTCAAACTCCTTAACAATTCATTTCACAAAGTCTTTCTCATCTCCCAATACTGGCTCCCCTAACTTTCTTTACACAGTAAACCCAAGCACGCTACCGGTCTTTTAAAAAAATGAACTCATTTCTTGAGACAAAGATGTAATTAAATTCACCAAATGCCCCGACCTCCAAGCCTTAGCACCTCTAGGAAAGGTCTGGCTAGTTTCTACTGAGCTGTCAAATCTCAGCTGAAACATCAGTTTCACTCAGAAGCTTTACTTGACCTCACACCTTCAAATCTGGGATGCTCCTGGGCACCCCCTGGGATACTGGGCACAAGGCAGGAACTTAAGAGCACTGAGGGAATTGGGAAGGAAACGAAGCTTGAATAATTTGAATCTACGGCCCTAAGTCAAATGCAGACTCCTGGAACTGTCAGGCAAAAACAAAACAAAAACCCCTGATGTGCTTATCTAGACAGGAAAATACAAATACGATTTTTTAGGTCTTCTCAGTGTAGTATTTTTGGGACATGGAATTGAGCTACACCACCAGTCACCAATTACTTGTTTCCTACAGGGTTTCTTATCCCATGTCTCCTAGCCCCGGGAGATTTTAAAGGGACAACTTTTCAACACTGCCTGTCTCATGTCAGTTAAAACCAGGGTCTTTGTAGTTCCATTCCATCCAATAACAGAACCCAGCCTGCCCACCCCACCCCCCTGCCCCTACCTGAAGGGGAGCAAGCACCATGTTGCTCAGGGAGGCTGAGGCCGCTGCTCTTGCTGCTGCTGTCTTAGAGGGAGGCTCTATGAAGCTCTCGGGGGTGGCCAGCTGGCCAGCTGCTGGAGAAAAGCCAGGTACCATTGCACTTTTCCCAAGCGGCTGTGCCTGTATTTGGTCGTGCTGTGTAGTCAACCTGAGTTTCTGGAGAAGATCAACGCTTGGGAGGGGTGTGCCAGCCATGTTCGTCATGTTCAGTGGGGCCCTGAAGGTGCTCTGGGTGGCAATCAGACTGGCATGGCTTAGCTCAGGGATGGGCTGGCTCAGGAGTGGAGACCTCTGTCTAGGTGTGGTCTTCACTGCCTGCATCATGGTGGTGTTTCGAGGTAAGCTGGGGGGAGCCTGTGCAGTAGGAGTTTCAGCTGGCAGCGTGGGACTGAGAACAGGGCTCAAAGGGACTGTGTAGCTAAGGGCATGCTTTTCAGTGGACTGTGTGATGGAGGCTGGAGTGATTAGCACCGGGGTGGTGACTTCAGATTGAACTGAGTGGTGAGCAGCAGAATGGACACCCAGAGTTTCTGACTGAGGGGCTCCTCCAGACTGCTCAAAGGGAAATGGCAGGAATGAGCTGGGTTCTTTCTGGGAGACATCTCCTGGCAGCCTCTCCACTTCTTCTGAATCTAGACCCACAACTGCTGGTTGTTCCTTTGGCAAAGAGGTTCCAAATAACTCTTCCACGGTTAGATGTTTATGTCCAGATGGAGCAGACTGAAAAACAAATCAAACCACCCAGTGAAAGAGATCTTGCAGATCAGTGTAACCAACCTTCTTTTTCATCAACCAAAACAGTTTGCAGAAATGAGGATGGATGGAATCTGAAAACAGAGGTTAAGGTCAAGGTACATCTAGTCTCCCCAAGTTGATGGATTGAAATCTGCATTAGTAAAAATACATCAAATTTCTAGGGACTCTGGGAAATAGCATTAGAATTCACTTTTTTTCTTTGACAAAGCTAATTATGCCTAATTGCTGTCAATTACACACATAGGGAAATGATACTAGAGAGGAGAGTGACCAGATGCTAGTCAAGTGATCCAAGTAATCCTACTGTTCATTTTTTTTTTTTTTTTTTTAGACAAGGGCTCACTCTGTTACCCAGGCTGGAGTAATCACAGTTCACTGCAGCCTTATATGCCTATGTTTAAGCAATCCTTTTGCTTCAGCCTCCTGAAACTAGGACTACAGGTGCATGCCACCACACCCAGCTATTTTTTTGTTTGTTTTTGTAAAGACAGGATCTCACTATATTGCCCAGGCTGGTCACAAACTCCTGAGCTCAGGTGATCCTCCCACCTCAGCCTCTCAAAGTGCTGGGATTATAGACATGATCTATCGCTCCCAGATGTTCTTGATTTAAAAAAAAGATCACACTTCAGGGACTGGGTCCCAAATATCAGAACATAAATTTAACCATTTAATAGAAGGCCATTCCCCCTTCTTGACCCCAATCATAGAATCCTTAAGAAAAAAACAAAGGATTTATGTCTGACAACTTTAAATTTACTCGTATTTTTAGTAAATCAGCTTATTGATACTATTACAACCATTCAAAGGAAACATTCATGCTTGTCTGCGCCTTCACACAGTATTGCCATATTCAATAACCTTTACTTCCTGAGTACTCATGGGGTGCCAGGTCCTGTTTTAACCTGGGGTACAAGGGACACAGCAGGAAGTAACAATTTACATTCTGGGGGGAGACACATCTAAGTACTTTGAAAACACAGGCAGCCTCAACTTATGGTTTTATTCCTAAGTTGTGTGAACAACTTAGATGTTTATATTGAAAAATTTAAATTCACTGAAACACAAGATTTTTGGAGCCTTAGAAAGTCTATAAGACCTTAAAATACATTGCATCTGAAGTATAATAGTGATAGCACTATGATATGATCACATTTCTATAGGAAAACAAACCCAGTTTTTCCAGGCAAATGTTTGTTATCCATTTGACAAATAATTATTGAGTTTAGCAGGTGTCAGGCATTGTCCTGTGATTGTGCAGCAGGGAAAAGAGGCAAGGACAACTGGTGATAAGGGCTCTCCATTCTGCCCTCCAGGATGGCAGGGCCAATGGAGGGAAGGAGGCACTCAGAGATGACATTTGGCTGAGGGAGGGACAAGGTGAGCTGGTTGGAGGGCACAGCCATTCCAGAGCTACGAATGCTTCAGCAGGGCTGGGCCAGAGGTTGGGGAGGAGTAGGGGTGGTGGAGGGAGGGAAGCTACAGGCAGATGGCAGAGTATCTGAGACACATGAGGGGATCTGGGCTTTACCCACAGGGCAATGGGACACATTCAGGGAATGGGTCATTGTGCTTTGTATTTTAGGATGTGTACTTTGGCAGTCACATAAAGGATAAATTGAAGGGGTGAGATTGAGGGGAGTCTGGCAGAGCAGAGGAGAACTGAGGGTGAGGATGGAAGGAGCTGGTGGCTTACCAGCCAGGAGAGTGGAGCAGAGAGGACATGCTGGTATCTGGGTACTAGACAGTGGTTCCAATCTTGGACAGGCAAGCCCAGGAAAAGCCCCTAAGGTAAGGGAGAGGTGAGTTGTGCATACTTTTTTTTTTTTTTGAGATGGAGTCTCACTCTGTTGCTCAGGCTGGAGTGCAATGGCACACTCAGTCATTGCACCCTTGACCTGCTGGGCTCAGGTGATCCTTTCACCTCAGCCTTCCAAGTAGCTAGAACCAACAAGCACGTGCCAGCATATCTGGCTGATTGTTTTTGGCTGATTGCTTTTTACTTATTGTAGAGAGGAGGTCTTGCCAAGTAGCCCAGGCTGGTCTCAAATTCATGGGCTCAGGCAATCCTCTTGCTTCAGCTTCCCAAAGTGCTGGGATTACAGGCATGAGCCACCACACCTGGCCTGTGCATACTTCTGAGGTCTCTGTGGGACATCTGGAACCTGGAGGTACTGATATGGAAGCCTTCAAAACGCAAAAATGCTTTAAGTCAAGGGAGCAAAGGCATTCCCTCAGGAAACTGCAGGGACAAAGCTGTAAGGCCTTGCAGCCACCAAGAGGCGGGGCCTTGAGCAACACTGCTAATGGCTGCTCTGCTTCTTTCTAGCTGTGTGACCTGAGGAGTGTTCGCCACCTCTTCAAGTCTCAGCTTCTTTGCAAAGTAGGGAAGGCTAATGGGAGGCTGAAATGTACAGAACCCAGCATATAGGAAGTGCTTGTTTAATGTTAGCACTCCTAATAACTGCAAAAGCAAGTTCCTCCAAGGCAGGGTTGTCTTTCTCGCTGATTCCCTGACCCTTGCCCTCCTTCCTCCTGGCTTGCTTACCAAGCAATGGCACCCAGGATCACAGATCCACTAAGTACATAGTGAAGGTCCAACAATGAATGCTCTCTCCCAAAGTTCTCCCTGAGGGGAAAGGGTAGCATGAGGAGAGCGGAAACTTACCTGCAGCAGGCACTTAAGGGGAGGAGGTAAAGAGGATACAAGGAGGATACATGTCAGGTAACAGGGAAAGGAGGTCAGCACTGATAAGGATGCAGGGAAATTTGCTTGTGAGAGCAAGAAGTAAAGGGAGTGCCGTTTTGGCATCTCTCACTGGTGTGAGGACAGTACCACTGACAGAGGTGGCAGGACAGGTCTAAGGAGCATGTAGTTGGTGACAAGTGACTTGTGGGGGAAGAGGCAGGAGCCTCCCCCAGCTGTAAAAAAACTGTAGCTTCATACCAAACCATTTTATCTTAGAAAATATTCAATAAAGATAACTCTACAATATTAAAAAGTAAATATAATACGTCTTGGCAAGTTAATGTGACAAGAGGTCTTTGTGTAAGTGCAGAAATTCTCAAATGGCAAGTTTTGGCCCCCACTAAAAGTGTTGTAGTAAGATTAGTAATACTACCTTGTGGCAATATTCTAAAGGATTAAGCACTTTAAAGCATTTTCCAGATTTAGACTCTCACTTCAAATATAAGGCAGTATTAACACCTAATTATAAACTGTGGATGTAAAAAGAAAAAAGTCAAATATTTTACATGGTTTAATTTCCTGACATTTTACTTCTGAAAAAACTGTAGGGCTTAGGGTCTAAAATCAATGATGCCTAGGTTCAATCCTCAACTGTTAACTGGGACAATTACATAATCTTTTTATTTAGTTCCTCATCTGAAAAATGGGGACAGCTGTGGCAATTATCTCATACAGTTGTTGTGAAAATTAAATTCTCAAAGTAACAGCTGGTGCCCAACAAGCATTCAATAAATTGAAGTTGGCTTTTATCATCACATACACACCATACAGCCTTGAGAGCAATCATGATACACCTGAGTTTGAATACTATTTAAGGACCAAATAAAAACTCATCAAATCCTTCTGGAATATCTTACCCCTATAATGCAAAAACAACAAAAATCACCTGACAAGCTGTGCTATTATAAACCACCCTGTCCCCTGATACAAGGAATCATCAAAGACACAGTTGTTTAAAATTCCCTAGAAACATTTCAAACCCACTTAATGTTAAGTTAAAATAGAAAACAAATTCTACCTTGGGACAGACTTCTGGGTCCAGTCCACATAGCTATAGTCAAGTACAAAGGTTCCATTTCCCGTGTAACCTACTCACTGTTGGATTCCTGGCATCATGTCTCCATTAAAACAATTGTGATAAAATATACATAAAATTTACCATTTTAATTATATTTAAGTATAAAATTCAGCAGCATTCAATACATTCAAATGTTGATTTCAAGGTTCATCTATGTTGTAACATGTTTCAGAATTTCATTTCTTTTGATGGCTGAATAGTATTCCATTGTATGTATACACCACATCTTGTTTACCCATTCATCTGTTGATGGATATGTGAGTTCTTGAGTTGTTCCCACCTTTTGGCTAGTGTAGATAGTGCTGCTGTGAACACTGGTATCTCCTTGAAAATGTTTTTCAATTCTTTTGTGATATACACTCAGAAATAGAACTGCTGGGTCATATGGTAATTCTACGTTTAGCTTTGTGAGGAATTGCCAAACTGTTTTCCATAGTGGCTATATCATTTTACATCACCGCTAGCAATCCCAGAGGGTTCCAATTTCTCTATATCCTCGTCAACACTTGTAATTTTCTGTTTTATGGATATTAACCATCCTTATGGGTGTGAAGTGGCATCTCAATGTACTTTAGCTTTGCATGTCTCTAGTGACTAATGATGCTGAGCATCTTTTCATGTACTTATTGGCTACTTGTATATCTTATTTGAAGATTTCTATTCAAGTCTCAATGCAGTTCTGAATTGGGTTAATTCCTTTTAAAATACATTATGTTTAGGAAAAAATGGGAAGAGAACCCTGAGCATTTGTCATACATAATACTGTAAGAAAGGGATTGGCAGTCACGGGACACTGCCAGGGGTGGGTGGCGGGAGGGTGGGGGTGGGGTGGGGGGTGGGACAGTGCATAACATCAATAAGGGTACCAGATCTCAAACCAGGCAAAGTGGGGATGAAAGGGAGGCCCAAACTTCATCTGTACGATGACCACTTGTGAACCTAATCCTGAATTATGCCCCATATCTTTAAAATTAAAAATTAAATTAAATTTAAAGATTGTTTAGCAAAAAAAGGTACCAGAAAACAACATAAATTCTTATTAATTAATGCAAATTATATAGCTCTTAGCTGCCACATTCTGTTAAACACACAAAAAAACCAACATTTAGATACAACAATTTTGAAAATCAGAGACCAACAAGGAATGCCAAAAGGGAAAAAACAAACAGCCCCATTAAAAAGCGGGCAAAAGACATGAAGATACTTCTCAAAAAAAGGTATACCAGCAGCCAACAGACACATGAAAAAGTGCTAAGCCTCACTCATCATCAGAGAAATGCAAATCAAAACCACATTGAGATACCACCTAACCCCAGTAAGAATGGCCATCATTAATAAAACAAACAACAACAGATGCTGGCAAGGATGTGGAGAAAAAGGAATACTTCTACACTGCTGGTGGGAATCCAAACAGTGCAATCTGGAGATTTCTGAAAGAACTAGAAATTGACCTTCCATATGACCCAGCAATTTCCCTATTGGCAATATACCCGGAGGAACTCAAATCATTCTACAAAAAGGACACCTGCACACATGTTTGTTGCAGCTCAATTCACAATAGCAAAAACATGGAACCAACCATGTTGCCCATTGAAGCTGGACTGGTTAAAAAGATGTGGTACATATACACAATGGAATATTATGTAGCCAGAAAAAAGGACAAATATATGGACTTCGCAGCAACTTGGATGGATTTGGAATTGATCATACTCAGTAATCTATCACAGAAACAAAGAACAGAGTACTATATGTTCTTACTCATAAGCGGATCTTGAACAATTACAATACTCTAAAAGAAAGTGATCAGCAATAATGGGACACTGTCAGGGGAGGGGGGTGGGATTGGCAATTGAGGGAAACTGCTAGGGGAGGGAGGGGCATACCTCATCAACAAGGGTACCTGCATAATCAATGTTTGTATACCTAACCCTGAATTGTACCCCACATCTTTATAACAAAAAGATAAATAAAAAAGAAAAGAAAAGAAAATCAGAGACCATATTGGGTCCATGCTATAGAAACAAGAAAAAGAGCAATTGCCAGACATGGTGGCTCATGCCTATAATCCCAGCACTTTGGGAGGCTGAGGTGGGAGGAATGCTTGAGCCCAGGAGTTTGTGATCAGCTTAGGCAACATAACCAGACCTTGTCTCTACAAAAAATAAAAAAATTAGCCTGGTGTGGAGGCGCATGCCTATAGTCCCAGCTACTTGGGAAGCTGAGGAATAAGGATCACTTGAGCCCAGGAGGTCAAGGTCCTATTAAAATCTGAAACCATATGGTGGAACCCTGACCCTTGACTGTAAAAAAAGTAGAAAGTTTTCAGACTTCTCTATGCTGCCTCCCTATAATTACTGCCAGACCAGGAACAGATTCCCAGACTTTCTTAGGGGAATAGAGTGTATGGGAAAGCATTAGAGTTTCAGAAGTCTTCTCACATAAGAGGGAATCCACAAATCTACAATAGCAATGGTCATCATAAACAGAATGCTTACTATATAGAGGCCCTATGCTAAGCACTCAACATGTATTACTTGTTTAATCTGTCAGCGAAGGTACTATTATTATAGCCATTTTACAGATGATGCCCAAATACACAGAACCAGATTCCAAACTCATTCTAACAATTTACACTGTTTTTTTTTGTCTGAGTAGCAGTCTCCCTCTGTCACCTAGGCTGGAGTGCAGTGGCATGCTCACAGCCACTGCAGCCACAACCTGCTAGGCTCAGGTGATCTTTCTGCCTCAGTCTTCCAAGCAGCTGGAAACACAGGTGTGCACCACCATGCCCAGCTAACATTTTTTGATTTATTGTAGAGATGGGGTCTCACCAAGTTGCCCAGGCTGGTCTTGAATCCCTAGACTCAGGCAATACAGTCTATTCTTAACTAGTATGCCACCATACTGAGATGTCAAGTAAGCAGAGTATAGGTTACCTAATCATCTGGATGGTGATATTTAACTCTGGAAAACAAAGGTGCAGCTAAGGCTTGAATAACTGAGGTGGTTACAGGTCAAAACACATCAACTTTTGGAAATACAGTCACTTGGCGCAAACCATGTTTTTGGTCAACAATAGATCACATATACTACAGTGACCCCCTAAGATCATAATACCATGTCTTCACTGTACCTTTTCTACAGTTAGATACACAATGACTTACCATTGTGTTAATAAGCACCTACAGTATTCAGTACAGTAACATGCTGTAAAGATTTGTAGCCCAGGAGCCATAGGCTATACCATCTAGGCTTGTGTAAGTACATTCTGTGATGTTTGGAGTAAGAAATTGCCTAACAACACATTTCTTGGAACATATCCCATCATTAGACAACACAATTGTACCTAGCTGGCTGACTCTGTCACTAGAGCCTGAGTGAGCAGAGCATGCCTTTCCACACAAGCCCACAGAAGCTTTACAGGCTCTGTATTTGGGACGACCTTCTCCACTTCTTATCTGTTTCTATTAAGAAAAACTGGCTGCATTCCTCTAGTAGCTGGGCTTATTTATTCATGGAGGCATCTTCTGTCAACCGTGGAAAAGGTGAAATTTTATTCTTTCCTCACGTCTGAATATGCTTAACGTTTGAATTTTGAATTTTTAAATGCTTCACATAGATCAAGTGTTAAACCATTTCCCTCAGGAAATGAAATTCAGTATGCAACAGTATGTATGGCACAGGACAAAAATCTAATATATGTTGTCAGGTTTTACATAGCTCTTGCCTTGCCCCACAGCTCTTGAGGTTTAGAGAATTTTACATATCTGTTTGAATCTACTGGTCATTACATGGGGCACATTTTAAGGCAGGCATTATTCCTGACCACAGGAAGGAAAAAACAAAAACAATACACCAAGGAAATAGTCCCAAAGGAATTTTAATATGTGAATTAGGAAATTGAAATGGAATTTAATACTATTAAGGCTTGACAGCATTTGCTCCTGAGCACTAGATGGCAGTGTTACTAAACAAACGTAGCATCTGTGTGTAGGAGCCAATTATAAATTTGAGCTAATTTTAGTCAATCACATGGCTTCTGACAATATCCAGATCTCAACTATTTCATAAATTTTTTTCATTATGACCTAAAAAAGGGAGCTTTAAAAGTATACGAAAAAGGAAGGAATAGTAACATCAGCACTATCTGCAATATAGAGTACACCTCCCAGAGTACCCACTTGAATTCTGTCTATCCACAGATTCGTCACTGGTGCTGTTGCCAAAAGGCTGAGAATCCATGGCTTGTCACACTCATTGTTTATCTTTCAATGGACAGTGGTTTATGATTCTTAAGGCATTTTTTCTGGTCCATTTCTTCACAATAACTCTGTGAGTGAGGCAGTACAAGAATCCTTAACCTCATGATTCAGAAAGGAGAGGGAAAGTGACTCATGATTTATAAAGGGGAAAAAGGGGAAGTGACAGGCTCACTGAACATTCCTTGTTTATAAACCAGGCTGGAAGGAATCTACAAACCCTGCTCTCTCAACATGTATCTTTTAAAAAATTAAATGTGTAATCTTTGTAATAGAACCACATTTAATATATGTTTGACCTTCAGGTTGCTAAATCCAAATATAGTAAGAGTAGAGCATGGGAATATAGTACATGAAATCTGGTTTAATTATCTAAATACTTAAAAACATTATGGATACATTGTTGATGGGAATGTAAAATGGTATAGATTGTCTAGAAAAGTTTGGTAGTCCTTATTTTTTTTTTTTGGTAGAGACAAGGTCTCACCTCACTATGTTGCCCAAGCTGGTCTCCAACTCAAGCAATCCTTCCACTTTGGTCTCCCAAATTGCTGGAATTAAAGCCATGAGCAACTGTACCCAGCTGGTATTTATTTAACTAAAACTTCGGTTGGGCACAGTGGCTCATGCCTATAATCGCAGCACTTTGAGAGGCTGAGGTGAAAGGATTGCCTGAGCCCACGGGCTTGAGACCAGCCTGGTCAACTTGGTGAAACCTCATCTCTACAATAAACCAAAAAATTAGCCGTGTGTGGTGGTATGTGCCTGTAGTTCCAGCTACCTGGAAGGCTGAGGCAGAAGGATCACCTGAGCCTAGCAGGTCAAGGCTGAGATGGCTGTGAGCATGCCACTGCTCTTCTAGCCTGGGTGACAGAGTAAGACTCTGACTAAAAAAAAAAAAAAAAAAAAAAATTACATTAAATTAAAAAAAAAACTAAAACTAAAACATGCAATTAATAAATGACCCAACATTTGTACTCTTGGCCATTTATCCTAATGAAATAAAAAATTATGCTCACCCAAAAACCTATATACAAATGTCAATAGAAGCTTTATTCGTAACAGCTCCAAACTGAAAACAATGTACATACATGTTCTTCCATAGGTGAATGGTCAAAAATGGTTAAACAAATTTTGGCACTTCTATAGCATGTAATACTACGCAGCAATAAAAGGGAACAAACTTGGTACATATTACAACTTTTATGAATCTCCAGGAATTATGCTGAGTGAAGAAAGACAATCTCTAAACGTTATGCATTTTATGATTTCATATTATGTAGTATTTTTGAAATGACATTTTAGAACTAGAAAATAGATTAGTATTGCTGGGGTTAAAAGTGTGCAGGGGGAGGGGAGGAAGGCAGAGGGGATATGACAGGCTATTCGGTGTAATTATGAAAGGGTGACACAAGGATCCTTGTGGTGATGGAATATAGTAATACAAAGCTTTGCATGAGATAAAACTGCATAGCACTGAATACGCACACACATACACATACACACACAACTGAGCAGATCTGAACAAGATTGTGGATTGTGTCAGTATCCTGGTTATGATATGGGTACATGGGATCTTTCCGTATTATTTCCTACAGCTACGCATAAATCTATAATTATCTCAAAACAAAAAATTTAATTAAAAAACTATGGGTTTTATTTGATATCTGTTCCTTTATCAGACCATCAATTATAAAAAGAACAAATTCAGGGGAGGGGGAGGCACACCTCATCAACCTGCATAATGAACGTTTGTATACCTAACCCTGAAATGTACCCTATATATTTAAAATAATAAAAATAAATAAATAAAATTGCTGGCTATCACAAAAACAAAAAAAACAAAAACAAAAACAAAACAAATTAATTCAATAAATTTAAAAATATTAAATGCTGCAGCTGGGTGTGCCTGTAGTCCCAGCTCCAGAAATGGAAGGACTGCTTGAGCTCAGGAGCTCAAAGGCAGCCTGGGCAAGCAAGAGCTTGTCTCTCACAATTTAAAAAAAAAAAAAAGGCCAGCTGCTAAGGACACAGTAATGAACTAGGCAGATAAAAGTGCCTGCCTCCATGGAGCTTATATTTGGTGGGCAGGAGACAGACAATGAACAAAGAAGAAAAACACAAACCATGTTAGCTGGTTAGAAGGCAGTCTTAGTGGGAAAATAAAGCACAGCAGAATGATGGGGGTGAGGGAATGTTATTTAAATAGGGTGGTCAGAGAAGGCCTAATTTACACAGAGGCCACCTGAGATCCAGAGAAGGAAAGGGAGCAAGCCATATCTGGGAAGGAAGTATTGCAGGTCAAGGGAACATCAAGTGCAAAGGTCTGTTCTGAGGCAGGAGCACATGGAAAGTCAATAAGGCTAGGGTCAGGTGAGCAAGGTAGAGTGGCAGATGGAGGCCGGGGTAAAAGGGCCAAATCAGGTAGGGCCTCGTGAGCCAGTGCCATGATCTTGGCTACGATTTGAGTGAGACAGGACGCCACTGGAGGGTTTTAAGCAGAGGAGTGTTACCATGCAACTTATGTTTTGCCAGGATGACTCTGGTTGTGGGGTTAGGAATAAGTAAGGGAGAAGCAGTGGGCAAAAGATGGGAAACCAGATAGGGCCCACTGCAAAATCCAGATGAAAGACAGTTGCATGGACCAGGAGAAATGACCTGGGTAGATGTCATTATGCTGCTGTACATGTGGACCGTAACAGATAAGTGACAAATCAAACTTGCATTGCATTAAGGGCCTTATAAAATGTTACTCTGTTTTGTTACTTTGGACAAAGTTAAGGCTTTAGCTGTACAAACCTTATCTTGTGACCCAGAGGGTGTCTCTTCTAGAGTCTCGGTGCTTCCCAGATTGGAGAGTTGAGTGCTTGGCTGTAACCCAGGGCTGGAGATATTTGAGTCACCCATCTGATTCTTAAAAAAAATGAAAAGAAAAAGCATATCACATGGAAAAAGTTTGCCGTTTATTATTTGGTTCACAAAACAGCATTCTAGATTGAGAAATGCTATTCTAAAAAACAAACAAAAAATATGTTTGCTTTGTACTCTAATCTAAATAACTTAAACAATAACATTTCTAGAAAGCTAAGCACCTAATATTAGACGACAGTATTAGCCATAATTGTTACTTTTATCACCCCTTTAAAGAAAAGCCAATGGCATTATTACATATTCCTTTCTGTTGTATTTTTAAGTTAACATAGTATAAAATTAACTTTTTTGGGGGAGTACATAGTTCTATTTGTGTACTCACCACTACAATCAGGAAATAAGATAGTCCCATTATTCCCCCAAAATTCCTTTGTGCTGTCCTGTTGTAGTCATGCCTTCCCTCTACTTCTGGCAACCAGGTCTGTTCTCTACCACTATCGTTTTTTCTTTTAAGTGCTGGTTTCTTCTTTCAGTTAGCATAATGCCTTTGAGAATCATCCAATTTATTACAGGGTATTAATAGTTCATTATTTTCTATTGCTGAGTAGTATCCATTATATAAATACATGTTTGCTTAACCATTCACCTAAAAGCACACTTGTGTGTTTCCAATTTTTGGTAATTATGAATACAGCTTCTACAAACATATGTGTAGGTTTTTTGAGTGGACAAAAGTTTCACTGCTCTAGAGTAAATACCTAGGGTCATATGACAAATGTATTTTTCTTCTAAAAGTTTTATATTTTACATTTATATCTATGATCCACTTTGAATTGATTGTTATATATAAAATGTTATTAGGTTGAGAGTTCTTTTTTTTTTTTTGCATATGGACACCCAATTGTACCAACATTAACAAGTTCCTGTTGATATGCATATGACATTAAAAGTAGAAATATTTTTGTTCTTAAAAAGAATCCTCAGGCAACTACCTTTGGTCCCCTTCCACTGTGAGAGCTTTTCTGTCCTCTCAATAAATCCTGCTTTCAAAAAAAAAAAAAAAGTCCTCAAAATATCACTAGGTAGACATGGAATTAAGAATTTTTTGAATCTTAAGTGATACTCATCCTGGTTATCTATTCCAGGATCTGGGGAACACTATCTATGTCAAAAACCAATACCAAAATCAGTTTAGAAAACACAAGAGATTAGATTTTAAAAATTAATGAAAGCATTCCCAAACTTCAGTTCAGAGACATTAATTTTCTTGATACCACACTATAAAGATAGGTGCTTGGCACAGGAGTAGGCTCTCAAATGTTAAATGAATAGATAATACATATTTTTCTATTCAAATGACTTAATCCTTACATTATTTCAGAATATCGGTTACTCAGTGTTACCAATTTGAATATGGGTGAAACAGCTGTGAAAGCCTATCAACTGTCTTAATCTTTTTTTTTTTTTTTTTTTTTTTTATTTGTAGTATAACACCGACCCCCAGACCGGAGTGCAGTGGCTGCTCCCGGCCACCACAGCCTCGACCTGCTGGGCTCCGGCGATCCTTCTGCCTCAGCCTTCCAAGTAGCTGGAACTACAGGCGTGCGCTACCAAACCCGGCTAATTTTTGATTTATTGTAGAGACGAGGTCTTACCAAGTTGCCCAGGCAGATCTCGAACCCATGGGCTCAGGTAATCCACTCACCTCAGCCTCCCAAGGTGTGGGATTACAGGCTGAGCCACCGAGCCCGGCTAACTGTCTTAATCTAATGCATCTCTCTTTGCACAACATCACCATCAACCAGAATCAACCCCATTTTGAGGAATGCTTGGAATTAAGTTGTTAGAGAAGCTATAAACTCAAAACATTGTTCAAAAAAGTTCTTGAAACAGAAGGTGTAAATGTTGAGAAACATTTTAAAAGTTGGAAGTTTTCCCATAAAAATCCAGACGTCATTTTCAGAGAAAGGCTGGATGAGTTAGCAACGTGAGGTCATTTGGCAACAAGCGGCTAGGCTGGGCTGCAACTGGCCATTACTCAACAGGCTCAACCTACTTCAGCTTTACCCTGGCCCACTCTATATGCATTACCATGGCCTACCTGGCTCTTGGGGTATTGAAGTTTGCAATACTTCACTTAACATAAGCTGCACGACTGGCTTATATTGTTATATTTTAATAAAAGTTCTTAAAATTTCATGTATTTTTGATACTTGTGCAAAGTCTTTCTTGAAAGATTGGGGATACGGACAATAACAAACTTGCTGGAGAATAATTCTACAACATTTGGTAAAAATCTTAAAAATGTCAAAATCCTTTGATCTAACAATTTCATTTCAAGTAATTCATCTTAAGAAAAAATTAATGCTGCACATGAAGACTTAGCTACAAGTTTATATTGCCAAGTTCACTAATAGAAAGAATTAGAAGAATTAGAAAAATCTAGGGTCTTGTTTATATAATGCACAGAAGGAAAAATATACAACACATTTCTTTCTTCAAAAACTTCATTCTGGCCGGACGCAACGACTCAAGCCTGTAATCCCAGCACTTTGGGAGGCCGAGGCAAGAGGATTGCTTGAGCCCAGGGGTTTAAGACCAGCCTGGGCAACTTGGTGAGACCTCATGTCTACAATAAAAAAAAAAAAAATTAGCCGGGTGTGGTGGCTCGTGCCTGTAGTTCCAGCTATTTGGAAGGCTGAGGTGAAAGGATCACCTGAGCCCAATATGTCAAGGCTGCGGTGGCCATGAGTGTGCCAATGCACTCTAGCCTGGGCAACAGAGTGAGACTCCAACTCAAAAAAACAAACAGCAACAACAAACAAAACTTCATTCTACCAAATAAAATCTCACAGGAACTCTCTAAAAGATGAATAGTTACTGTCAATAAAAAGAGAATTCTTTGAAAAAAACAAAACAAAACAGGTTACCAAAGAACATTTAATAAAACTACTAAACACAGTAGGTATATCACATACACTTGGGCATCTTTTTGGAAGTATATACAACAAATTATTAATAGTGATTATTTCTAGGTGTTAGAATTATGGTAATTTTTCTTTTTGTTTACTGTATTTTTATGTTTTATTTTATTTGTTTATGTATTTGGTTTTTAAAAGTTTTAAAACAGAGTTTATTAGCAAGAAAGAGAAGGAAAAAGGCAGATTTACAGCAAAAAGACCTGCTATGGGAGAGGACGAGTTTCTCGAAAAAGAAAAACTACCTTGTAATTTTTAAATATAAAGCTTTCTATAGCTAATATCTACTGCTTACATAATAAGCAAAATAATAATGTTCCTATTTTTTTCAAGAACAACAACAACAAAAAATGCCTGTAATCCTGGTACTTTGGGAGGCCAAAGAGGAAAGACTGCTAGAGGTTAGGAGTTCAAGATCAGCCTGGGACATATAGCTAGATGCTGTCTCTACCCAAAAAAAAAAAAAAAAAAAAAATTAGCATGATGACATCCATCTGTAGTCTCAGCTATTTAGGAGGCTGAGGCAGGGGATCGCTTGAGCCCAGGAATTTGAGGCTACAATGAGTTATGACCACATCACTGTGCTCCAGCCTGGGCAACAGAGCGAGATTTTGCCTCTTAAAAAAAATTTTTTTTTTGGCAAGTAAACCAAAACAAACAAATTAAAAAACCCCACCAAAATCCAGGATTAATCGTGTGGCTAGAAGAAATTCAGAATTGGCCAACTGCAAAGGACTGTGGTTTTAACTATCTTTTTTCACATTAAAAATAACAGTAGACAGGGGAGACCTAGAATCAGGATTAAATCCCATTACTGCTTGTGCAGTGCCCTTGACTCTGGCAATCTTGAGTCTCTACCTAAAGATAAACAAAGGGGCCACCTGTAATCATGTAACAGCAGAGAGGAGCCCATCCAAATACTAAGACCCATGAACTCATGGGTCACTGCTAATACCAGTTCCATTTGGTTAGATGATAGACAAGTGTCGATAAGAAAACAAAACTCTTACTTAAGGAAGTACCACCTATTTACAGACAGTGCTCAAAAACAGAAAGAACACACTAGAAGGTAAACATCAATGACTTAACCAAATCCCCAAAGGTTTCATTTTAACCTAACCATAGACAATACTTTTTATTTTATACTGAGAAAGAATTTTCTTTAAAACAAAATTGTGCTATACATAGTCTTTATTTTTGCAGTATTTATGTAATTAGAAATCATGTCAGATTTTTAGACCGCCCACTTGGCTTAAGTTCCTTTAAAGCTCTACATACAAAAATAAGGCCTTACTTCCTTCTTTCCTTTTGTGGTTATTCACTTTTCAGTCTAGGAGTCAGCCTGGCCACTTCCTGGAGTATCTGCTCTAGTATGCAGCATCTACAGTTTCTGTCCCATGTGGCACCTTGAAATAGTTCCACTCTCAATGAGTGATAGAGCCTTGGACTTATTAGTTACCTGTAAGAACACAGCAAGGCCTCTATCTATGGACAAGGTATCTATGTAGATAACCCAGATGTCAATTGGGGGTGGGAGAGGATTCTGGGAATATAAGGCAACTTTTTTTTTTTTTTGAGTTGGAGTCTCACTCTGTTGCCCAGGCTGGAGTGCAGTGGCACGCTCCCAGCCACCGCAGCCTTGACCTGCTGGACTCAGGCAATCCTTCTGCCTCAGCATTCCAAGTAACTGGAGCTATAGGCACGCACTACCACGCCCAGCTAATTTTTTGATTTATTGTAGAGATGAGGTCTTACCATGTTGCTCAGGCTGGTCACGAACCTGCAGGCTCAGGCAATCCTCTTGCCTAGGCCTCCCAAAGTGCTGGGATTATAGGCTTGAGCCACCATGCCTGGCCAAGGCAACTATTAGATTCAGAAAGTGAAACTTGAAATTTATTCTCACTTGGTATCATAAGAATCAATGAATTTATTACAGAGACGACTGCTTTCTCTATATTTAATTTCCACAGATCCAAAAATTCTTTCTAATTATCTATGAGACACTGAAGAATCTGGTACAACTTCAACTTCTCATTGGCTCTAATGTACATTTATTTCTCCACCTGGAAGGTGGAGCCTCCTTTGGGGTTTGAATGTAGGTTTACTATAGTTTATGGTGAAGACACTAAAGGGGTGCTTTTTCAAAGTTTGTTCCCTGAGCTCCGGATTCTTGAGTTGTTAAAGGGTAGTAGCATGTAAATAATAGTCCTGTAGCCCAAACACCTGGGAACCAGCATTACTGTTTATTTATCGTGGGCCCTCTGTTTTGAGTACTGTAAAGCCCTAAGAGGAAGTGGGGAGGAAGAGTTAACACTACCAATTTCCTTAACCTATCTGACCAATTTGAAGCTTTTTTCAAGGATAATCTATTAATAACCTAGAAATTAACATTATAGTAGAACTTTCCTTGAAGTTTTGGTAAAGTGAGTATGAAACAGAAACAAAAGAAAAGCATTTAACCCAATGTTTAACAAAGAGCAAGGTGATAATTATAATTCTGTTGAAACAAGGTGAAGCAGTAGAAAGATTCAGTCTCACTCCAATGAAGCATGGTGGCTTTGAGGTGCCAAGTAAAAGGCCAGGACACTTCCACAGCCATGAGATTTCAAGACAGTGTTACAAAATGTCCACTGCTTGGCACACAGTGAAAAGTTCATAAGCACGTGTTGAATAAATTAACTAATGCACCACAACTGCCATTTTGTTCAAATTTTGGGAGAAATTTTATCAGTTAATTTATAAGGTAAAATGCAAAACAGAAGAGAAAACACTGAATTACAGAAAAGCCAAATCTTATTTGGGTAGAAGTCCAAATAATGCTTCCTGAAGGTTATGTACTTACCATCAATTACAGACAATAAATGTAACTTTTAGTATAATGGGGTACAAATTATCAGAATACTATTCAAAGCCTATGACCGATGAGCATACTAACAGAGACTACAGGGGTGAAGAAAAGGCACAAAGCTTTTCCAGAACTACCTACTATGGTCTAACTTCCAAACTCCACTACCATTTTATCCCACAGTAATTTTACAGGAATAGAAAAAGAGCATTGTAAATTTTCCTGCTCAAACAAGTACCCCGAAGTAAGCAGAGTTCTTTCCTTACCTTTTAGGCTTAAAATTATAAGGCGTACTTTTTTTTTTTTTGAACTAACATTTCTGTTGGCCCTGGAGAACAGCTTCCCCAGTTCACAAGCCACCTGCAGGCCTCCTCCTCCCCTTCTGGTCTACCTCGGTCTGCACCCAGAGAACCTCACCCTCTCATACTCATCCTTGGCTCTGCTCAGCATCTCCAGGATGTCGATGGGCCTGTGGTCACTGCAGCCATTGGCCTGGCTGGGACTCTGTTTATCACAAGCAGCTTGCTGGGATCGCCGTGTCTCTTCTTCTACCACACTACAGGAGGAGAATCAGGTTTTAGAAAGGCCTCTTGAGACACAATCTGACCCAAGATCTCTTTTGGTGTTCATCTTCCAAGGACACACTAAGAGTGTTACATGATGACACCACCCTTGCAATACATAATAGAGGCTTGGTTACCTCATTCCAAATATATGGCATAGTATTTCACCATCTCATTCACAACAGTGCCAACATTTCACCTTTAGAAAGACAAAAAATACAGAATTCCTTCCTAGAGTTGGAAGGTATGGAAGTAGGTACCTTAAAAATGCTACTAAAGCATCTCTCTTTTCTCTAAGTCAGCCGAACTAATTGGTAAAGTAAATCTAAAAATGGACAGTGCCACCAAGACACAGGAAGGTTATATAGCTGAATAACCCACTGGAAAGTTTGTAGTAACATTGGGCTAGTAAGGAGAAAGCTGCTGATTAAAAACAGGGTCTTAACGAGTGTTCAAAAGTTAATGATGGAGCTACAAGCAAACAAAAGGTTGCCCTGATTCCTAAAAATCACTAAATGGGTGGCTGAGCTCAGGGTAGTCATGTTCTTTATTTTGACTGGTGCTGCTTAAGTCAATTCTTCACTTGAAAGTTGATAAAGCAAGAAAAGTCTTGAGTTAAGAATGCCGCTGACAGGCTTGGGCATCAAATCCATTTGTGGGCTTTCATTTTTTAAGAACATTCCCTTCTTCCCTGCATATAAAGATCTGAAGCAATTTTAGCAAAATGTTAGGAACTGAAAGCTAAGTGGTAAGCACGTGGATATTTAATTATTTCCTACATCTTTATTCAAGCTTGAAATAAATTGTAATAAGGTAACACTTTTCTTTAAAAAAAGTTCATTCAGGTTTCAGTTCTACCTGCAATGAATAAGCTGACAGGCAATAAAACAATTCAATAGTGAAAGGCTTGTTTTATTTTTAAGGAATAAGAGGAATAAGACAAGCATAGGCCACTCAGTGTCAGTTCATGGCTTTAAAACAGCCTGCTCAGGAACTCTCACGTGGCAGTAAGAGTAGGGAGATAGCTCTTTTATTTAAAAACACTGAGTTAAACAATGTTAGATTTTCTTTTCTTTTTAAAAATAGAATAAACATTCTGAGTTTTTTTTTTCTTTTAAAAAGATTTTGGAGAGACACTTTGTTGCTCAGGCTGATCTCAAACTCCTGGACTCAGACGATTCTTCTACCTTGGCCTCCTAAAGTGCTAGGATTACAGGCGTGAGCCATTATACCTAGACTCATTCTGATTTTTAACATGCTACAATGTATTGTAATTCTCCAAGAAGGGTGGACTTGTAGATTTTCCCACATTTTATTTGGCCATAGAATCCTCTCCTGGGGTAGGATTCCTGTTTGGAAAATGCTGCTTTAAGGTAATATGTAGTTTCTCTAGCTAGCTTCTTATAGCTCTTAATAAGATTATTACTTCTAAAACAAACATAGAATCATGGGCTTATGGTAGACTAAAAGAAGACTGGCATGGGATGAGAATCAGACCAATTATGACTTGTTTATTTAATACTCAGTTATATGCCACACCAATCTGAATCCACCTTTACAAATAACTCTGTCACATAGCCTATTTCTCATCTACCTTATTGCCTTGTTGCCTGGCACAGTCATGCTGGTATTCAACTCTTTCCTGACCTAGATTGGATCTGTGCTTTTGGTTTAAAAGAATATTTCTTTTTTTAAATTTAGTTTTTGTTTTTCGTAAAAGACAATGTCTCACTATGTTGCCCAGGCTGGTCTCGAACTCCCAGGCTCAACTGATCTTCCCACTTCAGACTCTCAAAGTGCTGGGATTATGGGCATGAGCCACTGCACCAGGCCTGCTCAAAAAAATATTCCTAATAATTGCCATTGTTCACCTGTGGAACAGGCCTTTTAAAATTTTTTTTATTTGGGGTCTCACTCTGTTGCCCAGGCTAGAGTGCAGTGTCATGATCACAACCATCATGGCTCACGGCAGCCTCGACCTCCTGGGCTCAGGTGATCCTTCCACCTCAGCATCCCAAGTAGATGGGATTACAGGTGTGTACCACCATGTCTGGCTAACTTTTTTATTTTTGGTAGAGAGAGGTTTTGCTATGTTGCCCAGGCTGGTCCATGCCATCTTATACATTTCACCACTGCTGAAAACAGAGGCTGTAAGGGCTGCTTTGGAAGGGACTCTCACGCAAATGAGGCTTGGAAGCTAAGGCCTCTTCCAAACTTTGTAGTATCCTAGCCTTTCCCTTCCTCTCAAACACCAAAACATGCCCTAAGACTGTAAGACCAGGAATAAAGTTCGCTTCCACAAGTTCTCCAAATTTTACATAGTCTATGTGGCTAAACACTCAAATACATTTTTATTGTTAAAAACAGTTTCTAGCAGATGGTATTTCCTCTTGAGGAACGTCAACATCTTCCAAGTTTAGTGGGTCTTCAACTTTATCACTGACCAGAGAATATCCAAATTTAGATGTAAGAAAGGTTTAGAAACTTTCCTACATTGCTTCTCAGTTTTTATAAATATCTTTTGGAATAATTCAATTTTTTACTTAGAGTCTTTATTATATTGCAGCTGTCAAAACAGTGATGGGAAGAACTGCACTTAACAGAATGGGCACTGATAGACACACTTATTTAGCTACACAATATGCCAAAAAGAGTTTACCAGAATTTTTGGTTAACAGTGGTGATATTCTGAAATATGCAGCAAACAGAGGCATATGCAGGCAGATTCAGAACAAAGATAGTCTCCTTTTTTCCTTTGGTTATCAAAAAGCCATTTATCACAAAGTTAATGGTAACAAATAAGGTATTCTCTTTAGTTTCATGAAGGTATTCTCTGATCACTTTCTTTTCTTTTTTTCTCTCGAGATAGGATCTCACCATGTTGCCCAGGCTGGTCTTGAACATCTGGGCTCAAGTGATCCTCTTGCTTCAGCCTCACAAGTAGCTAGGATGACATGCTAGGATTGCATGCTACCACGCTTGGCCTCTCTAATTACTTTCAATACCACACCTGCTTATAGTTAAACAAACTGAAAATTTAAGCAAATATTCCTCCTTCATTTTACCATCTGAAGTCTTGCATTATATAGAGAAAAAAGTTCAGAATGGTTTCTTCTCAATAACCGTTAGAGCTAAAATAGCAGATTCTCTCACTCAGGGTCCAAACGCTTTCATTTTTGCAGGAGAAAGTGTCTAAATATTAATATATTCCAACGTTTTAATTTTTAAGAAAAAGATTCTAGATTTCTAGATAACTATTGATCAACAAACCTGCATCTTCTAAGTAAGCAAAAGTAAGCTTCCTTTGCTGTCACTTTCTAAACTAAAAAAAACATGATCATCAAATAAATGGTTTTGTTGAAAAATAGTTTTAGCTGGGTGCAGTGGCACATGCCTGTAGTCCCAGTTACTCAGGAGGCTAAGGTGAGAGGATCTCTAGATCCCAGGAGTTCAAGACTAGCTGAAGTAATCTAATGAGAACTCATCTCAAAAACAATACACACTTTTAAAAAAGGAAAATAGTTTTACCTTAAAAAAAAAAAAAAAAGGCCAGGTGCAGTGGCTCACACTTATAATCCCAGCACTTTGGGAGGCCAAGGCAAGAGGACTGCCTGAGCCTACGGGTTAAAGACCAGCCTGGGCAACTTGGCGAGACCTCATCTCTACAATAAATCATAAAATTAGCCAGACATGTTAGTGCATGCCTGTAGTTCCAGCTACTTGGAAGGCTGAGGTGTAAGGATCACCTGAGCACAGTGGGTCAAGGCTGCAGTGGCTGTGAGCATGCCATTGCTCTCCAGCCTGGGCAACAGAGTGAGACTCCGACTCAAAAACAAACAAATTAAAAAAAAAAAAATGAAAGAAATAAAAAGTGTTCCAAAAAGAAAGTGTGTTGGGTACAGTGGTTCATGCCTGTAATCCTAGCACCTTGGGAGGCTGAGGCAGCATTATCTCTTAAGGCTAGGGGTTTGAGACCAGTCTGGGTAACATAGTAAGACCCTGTCTCTACAATTAAAAGAAAAAAATTAGGAGGCTAACTTGGGAGGCTTAGGTGGGAGGATCATTTGAGTTCAGGTGGTTGAGGCTGCAGAGAGCCATGATTGCACCAGTGTAATTCAGCCTGGGTGACGATCAAGACTCTGTCTCTACTAAAAAGAAAAAAAAAGCATGGCACTAGAGAGTCAATATTTTTTCAAATACGAATGACTATAAGTTCTTAAGGAACCATCAATGCCCTTAGGTGTACCCACTGTAATAAACATGGGTCTGCCCCACAAACTCAGTCAGAACAGATAACAAACAGGAGGTTGATAAACAACAAGTCTGGACATGCTAGTCATCCTGGATCATAACTTGGCGTTAGCCATGTGGGCCTTTAAGTTTTTTGTTTTTTTTTTACCCCATAGAGACAGGGGTCTTGCTATGTTCCCTGGTTTGTCTCGAACTCCTGGCCTCAAGCGATCTTCCCGCCTCAGCTCTCAAAGTGTTGAGATTACAGGTATGAGCCTGGCCATGTGTGCCTTCTTTTAAAATGCAAATATAAGGCTAAGCATGGTGGCTCATAATCCCAGCACTTTTGGAGGCCAACATGGAAGGATTGCTTGAGTCCAGGAGTTTGAGACCAGCCTACGCAACACAGCAAGAACTCATCTCTATAAAAGAAAAAAAAATTAGCTGGGCATGGTGGTACATGCATGTAGTTACAGCTACTTGGGAGGCTGAGGCAGAAGGATAACCTGAGTCTAGGAGGTCGAGGCTGCTGTGAGCTATGATCCTGCCACTGCACTCCAGCCTGGGTGACGGAGTGAGACTCCAACTCAAAACAAAAAAGAATATTTTCTTCTAAACATGTAGATAAAAACCTTGCAGGAGAGCAAAGGGAATTTTGATTTGAACAGAGAGGGTAAGATACCCATACTTCTCAGGAGATTCGGGCAAAAACCGAAGAAAAGAAAAAAGCAGAAGTATACCAGAACACACTGTACACCTATTGTATCATTCTATGCAGAGTGAGGAGACCCTCAGGCCCCTCCAGCACCATAGTGTTTTGGGCTCCCAGAATCCAAGCCAGCAGTCCAGAAATACAGATAGGACACACAAGAGGACATCAATGGGGATAGCATGAGAAGGGCCAACATTAATTCAATGAAAATTATTTTGCCAATTTCAAGATTATGAGTTATAAAAATATATCTGGAATACAATCCATTAATGGGTTGAGGTCTGCTAAACCTAGAGTCTATGTTAAAAACAAATTCATTTAAAGGAATTAAACATGGATGTGTACAGGAGTTCTGTCAGATTACTGCATACACTACTACTTACTACAGTGGAAGTTTGGACAGAACCTAAATCAGAGCCCCTGGATATGGAGCTCAGGCTGTGCACTGAATGTAGATGACGTCCTCTGAAGCTTGGCAGTTTGGCAGACCTAGCCATTCAACATTAAGTTTTTAGTTAAATTATGATCTGTCTATAGGACTGGATACAGTGCCATCATTATAAATACTAGAAGGGAAAATTTAATACCCTGGAAAATGCTGTCATCATGAAAAGCAGTACATACAGTATGGTCCTATTTTTGTAAAAAGCCACTACACATATCCACTTAATGTATACATAAAGAAAAAGACTGAAAGGAAACAGACTGAAATGCATACCGGGAGTAGTAAGATTATAAATAATTTTAGATTTCTTTAAGGTTTCTGCCTTTTTCAAGTTTTTGGCAATAAAAAGGAAATCGGGAGAAATATATGAATCGCATGAGTTAGTAGACTTTAGTAACAAAGAGAAGTGGAGAGGAGAATTAATTTTCATTTCTCACATACCATTAATTAAATCTACGAAATAATATACTTACTCAGCCATGAGTTTTGCTATGCGGTGACAGTCATTCTTGTCATAAAACCAGATACTGTATATTGACACTTGGAAAAAAAAAAAAAAAACAGAAAAAAAAAAGATGAGGGAAAATCAGGTTTTAACATTTGGGCATATATAAACAATATAGTTTCCCCATGAAATGTCACTGAATTTACTATCAGACCTCAAATTATTAACGGTCCCTCTAAGGACAAAAAAAAAAAAAAAAAAAAACTACCTCCCAAAATTCTGTTTAACAAAATCAGGACAGGCAAAACATTCAGATAAAAATTGCAAAAAATAGTTGCTTTTAGACATTATTACCAGATCTCATTGAACCTAAAATGCCACAAAGTATAAGATGCAATCATTATTTATATATCACCAGAAAGAAAAAAGGTTGCCAATTAAACTATGACTAAATCATATTGTCTGTAAGAAGCATTCCAAATTGATATTAAAATGTCAAAAAATTTATCTTAATTACTGAAAACCAAGTTTCATTGGCTAATCAAACACCAGAATCTTTGAGTCTCTTGAAACTTAAAAAATAAAATTATGTTACAGTACAAACAAAGCTTTAACCAACACCAGCTCCATATCTATCCTATGACCGAGTGTTTACATGTGAAATGGATTAAGCTCAGTTGATCAGATTTCTTTTCCAACCTTTTTTCCCATTGTGGGATCAACACAAAGAAAGTCCTCAAAAAATATTTGTTGCAGACAAATGAACTTTATTATTAAGGACAACAACAATTCATAAAAGCTATTATAAATTTTTTTTGTATAAGGTATAATGGAAATACTGAATATATAAGCTAAAACAAGCACATAGATGGGTAATACTTATTGCTACCCTGTGTACAAACATGACACTCTCAGTTTAGTCTAGCTTGTATCTCCTTTGATACTTACAACTCTCTGGCACAGAAAGGGCAAGTATCATGATGCTTTTAAAAAACATTAAATATTTTATTTTGAAATAATTGTCCCTTCACGAGCAACTGAAAAACACAGATCTCTGTGTCCTTTACATAGTCTCCCCCAATGGTAACATTTTATAAAATTATAGCATAATATCAAAGGCAGGATACTGACATCAGTCAAGATACAGAACACTTATGGCTACAAGGATCCCCGGTGCCCCCCCCCCCCTTCTTTTTTTTTTGAGTTGGAGTCTCATTCTGTTGCCCAGGCTGGAGTGCAGTGGCATGCTCATGGTCACCCCAGCATCAACCTGCTGGGGTCAAGCAATCCTTCTGCCTCAGCCTTCCAAGTAGCCAGAACTACAGGCGCGCTACCATGCCCAGCTAATTTTTTTATTTCTTGTAGAGATGAGGTCTTGCCAAGTTACCCAGGCTGTTCCTGAACCCATGGGCTCAGGCAATCCCCTCACCTCGGCCGCCCAAAGTACTGGGATTATAGGCTTGAGTCACCACGCTCAGCCCCTGGTGCCCTTTTATAGTCACACTCTCTCTCTGCAGCCCCTTCTCTGTCCCTGACCCCTAGCAAAAACGAATCTGTTCTCTATTTCTATAATGTTGTCATTTTCAAGAGTGTTTTATAAATGGAATAATACAGTATGTATGAAATCGACTTTTCTGACTTAATATAATTCCCTGCAGAGTCATTCAAAGTTGCTACTTACATGAATAATTCGTTTCTTTTTTTTGCTCAGTAGCATTCAGTGGTTTGGATGTACCAGCTTAACAGTTCAGTCACCTTGGTTGGACGTGGTGGCTCACACTTGTAATCCCAGCACTTTGGGAGGCCAAGGTGGGAGGACTGGTTGAGCCTAGGAGTTTGAAACCAGTCCGAGCAACACAGTAAGATTTCGTCTCTCTCTCTCTCTAAAAAAAAAAAAAGCCAGGTGCAGTTGCTCAAGCCTGTAATCCTAGCACTTTGGGAGGCTGAGATAAGAGGATTGCCTGAGCCCACGGGTTTGAGACCAGCCTGGGCAACTTGGCGAGACCTCATCTCTACAATAAATCAAAAATTAGCTGGGCATGGTGGCACATGCCTGTAGTTCCAGCTACTTGGAAGGCTGAGGCGGAAGAATCACCTGAGCCCAGCAGGTCGAGGCTGCAGTGGCCGTGAGCGTGCTACTGCACTCCAGCTGGGCAACAGTGAGACTCGGACTAAAAAAAAAAAAAAATTTCCTCCCAGTATACAGCCTGTCTTTTCATCTTCTTAATAAGGCCCTCAAAAACAAATTTTAAAAAGGTCCTCTGAGAGCAAAAGTTTTTTTATTTTGACAAGATCCAATTTATCTATTACCTTTCTATCTACCCATCCATCCATCCATCCATTCATCCATCCAACCATCCAATCCAACCATCCATCCATCTATCCCTTTGAGTCGGAATTTCACTGTCACCCAGGCAATCATGGCTAAGGCAGTGTTGATCTGCTGGGCTCAGCCTTCCTAGTAGCTAGGACTATAGGTGCGTGCCACTACACCTGGCTAATTTAAAAAAAAAATTTATTGTAGAGACAAAGTCTCACCATGTTGCCCAGGCTGGTCTCAAACTCCTGGGCTCAGGCAATCCTCTAGCCTCAACCTCCCAAAGTGCTGGGATTATAGGCATGAGCCCGTCCACAATTTTTCCTTTTATTGATCATATTTTGGTATCAAGTCTAATCACTCTTTGCTTAGCTTTACTTCCAAAATTGTATTTTTTTCCTAAAAGGTTTACAGTTTTACATTTAAGTTGTGATCCATTTTGAGTTAATTTTTGTATAAAGTGTGAGGTTTAGGCTAAATCTTCTTGGTCCAATTGTTCTAGCATTGTCTGTTGGAAATGATATTCTCCTTTTATTAAGCAATCTTTTTTTTAACCTTTGTCAAATATTGGTTGGGCATATTTGTGTGGGTCTATTTCTGAATTCTTTATTCTGTCTCATTTATTTGTCTCTCCTCTGTCAGTACCACATTGTCTTGACTACTGTAGCTATACAGTAAGCCTTAATATTGTGTAGAGTAATTCCCTTTCCTTTATGCTTCTTTTTCAAGATTGTTTTAGCTTCTAGGGCTTGTGCCTTTCCATATAAATTTTAGAATAAGCTTGTCTATGTCTACAAAAACTCTTGCATGTATCTTGATATGATATACATTAAATCTACACATCAATTTGGGAAGAATTAACATCTTTACTATGTTGAGTCCTTCAATACACAAATGTGGTAAATCTCTTCATTTACTTAGGTCTTCTTTGACATCTTTCATCAGTATTTTGTAATATTCAGCACAACACAGATCCTGAACATGTTTTGTTAAGTTTATACCTAAAGTATTTAATTTTCTTTGTAGAACTGTAAAAGGCATTGTTTTTATTTTGGTTTCCACATGTTCATTATTAGTAATAAAGAAATGCAACTGATTTTTGTGTATTATTCTCATATCCTGAGACCTTACCAAATTCATTATAAGTTCTAGGAGTTTGTACACAGAAAATCATGTCAGCTGTGAATAAGAACAGTTTCATTCTTTTTCCCAATCTGTAGGCCTTTTATTTCTCTTTCTTAATTTATTGCAGTGGCTGAAGCTTCCAGTTATATGCTGAATAGCAGTAGCAAGAGTAGATATCTTTGTTCTTGATCTTAGAGGAAAAGCATTCAGTCCTTCCACCATAAATGTGTTAACTGTAAGTTTGTATAGATGGTGTTTATCAAGATGAGCTGGTTCACTTCTATTCCTAACTTGAGAGTTTTTAAAAATAATATGTGGATACACACACACACACACACACACACACACACACACACACACACACAAATTTGAGTCAGGATTTCACTCTGTTGCCCAGGCTAAAGTACAGTGGCATAATGGCTTACCACAGCTCCGGCCTCCTGGGTTCAGGCAATCCTTCCACCTCCGCCTCCTGAGTAGCTGGGACTATAGGTACACACCATTATACTTGGCTTATTTTTCTGATTTTTTGTAGAGACAAGGGCTCATTATATTGCCTAGGCTGGGCTCAAACTCCTGGGCTTAAGTAAGTCTATACAGCCTTGGCCTCTCAAAGTGCTGGGATTATAGGCGTAAGTCACTGTGCCCAGCCATTCTTTTTTAAAAATATATATTGCTGAACTTGGTTTACTAATATTTGGTAGATTTTTGCATCAAAGTTCAAGGCAGATACTAGTTTGTAGTTTCTTTTTTTGTACAGTCTTTACCTTGTTTTGGTATCACAGTAATACTGACCTTATAAAAACAAAAGATAAATATTCTCTCCTTTTCCATTTTCTGGGAAAGACTGTGTAAAATTAGTGTTAATTCTTTTTTTGAATTCTCCAGTAAAACCACCTGTGCCTGGAGATTCTTTTCTGGGAGCTTTTAATTTACAAATTCAAGCTGGATGTGGTGGCTCACACCTGTAATCCTAGTACTTTGGGAGGTGGAGGTGAGAGAATTACCTGAACCCAGGGTTTGAGACCAGCCCGAGCAACTTGGTGAGAGCTCGTCTCTACAATAAATCAAAAAATTAGCTGGACTTGGTGGCATGCACCTGTAGTTCCAGTTACTTGAAAGGCTGAAGCAGAAGAAACACCTGAGCCCAGCAGGTCGAGACTGTAGTGGCCATGATGATGGTGAGACTACGACTCAAAAAAACAAACAAACAACAAATTCAATTTCTTAAATGGTTGCAGCACTATTTGTGTTATCTACTTTATTTTGGTTGAGTTTTGAAGTTTGTGATTTTTGAGGAACTGGCCCATTTCTCCTAAGTCATCATAGTTGAGTATAAAGCTATTCAGAGCATTGCCTTATCACCCTTTTCATTGTTGCAGAATCTGTAATGATAACTCCATTTTCATTCCTGATACTGGTTTTCTCTTTTGTTATTTTTCTCTATTTTCTTATTTTCAATTTCACTGATTTTTGTTCTTATCTTTATTTCCTTCCTCTTTTTGCTTTGAGTTACTTTTGCTCTTTTTTTCCTCATTTCTTGAGGTAGGAATTTAGTAGGCTCTCAGTCAGTGCTGCTTGAATGGGTGTTTGCAGAGTAACTTAAAACATATATATATAGAGAGAGTGAGTGAATGGTTTCATTTTAGTGAATGAAGATCACGAACAATAATTTTTTTCCTACCTGTTTACAAGGGTGGTTCTTGGGCAGGGAAAACCTACAATCAAATTAAAATTGTCCTAAACCTTTGGACCCCATGTCTAGCCACATCTCTGGCAGGTGATTGCACTACCTGATGGCAGGCTAGGTTCATGACTCTGATCCTTTGCCTGTTATGAATAGTTTCCCATGTTTGGAACCCATTTTTACAGTGCCTCTTTTGTTCAGAATTTCTTTTTTTTGAGTTGGAGTCTCACTCTTTGTCACCCATGCTGGAGTGCAGTGGCATGCTCATGGTCACGGCAGCCTCAACCTGCCAGGCTTAAGCGATCCTTCCACCTCAGCCTTCTAAGTAACTGGAACTACAGACGTACACCAACATGTCTGGCTAGTTTTTTGTGTGATTTATTGTAGAGATGAGGTCTCACCAACTTGCCCAGGCTGGTCTCAAACCCCTGGGCTCAGGCAATCCTCTCGTCTTGGCCCCACAGAGTGCTGGGATTACAGGCTGAGCCACTGTGCCCAGCCTGTTCACAGAATTTCAAAACACTACTAGTGTTTTGAATAGAATAAAAACCCAATGAATAACAAGTAATTTTTGAATGTTTGAAGTCAACAAATTCACTTAGCTCTGACATATCAATGGAAGACGTACAGAAACAGTCGTGTTACAGACGAGATAATATTAAACAGTATCTACTGCAGGGTCTTAGTTATGCTCTTAGCAACTAAGGTTTGCATCAACAGAGTAAATCAGATCAGGACTGTAAAAAGACTCCATATATAACAATTACACACGACCACCTTTCTTGAAATATACCTCTACCACTCTTGGCTAATCAACAACCTGAACACCAAAGTCCAAATACAAAAGATCCCAGTTTTCCCCTAAGAAGATATATTGTATATCAGGACACACCAAAACAATTTATAGTCATAAGAAAAGTTTAAGATTCACAATACATCAGGCTTAGACAATAACACACAACTTTTTCTGTGCTAACAGAGGCAATTAAGTATGTTTCCACAGGGGATTCTAAATGGAACTCATGAAAGAATTCCTTATCAATAACAGAAATAAGACCACCAGAGTTGTCAATTTTTTTTTTTTTTTTTGAGTTGGAGTTTTACTCTGTTACCCAGACCGGAGTGCAGTGGCACGCTCACGGCTACTGCAGCCTCAACCTACTGGGCTCAGGAAATCCTTCCGCCTTAGTCTTCCAAGTAGCTGGAACTATACACCTGGTTAATTTTTTAATTGATTGTAGAGACAAAGTCTTGCCATGCCGCCCAGGCTGGTCTCAAACCCCTGGGCTCCGGCAATCCTCTCACCTCAGCCTCCCAAAGTGCTGGGATTACAGGCTTGAGTCATTGTGCCCAGCAAACTTATTTTGAAAAATCCTTACCTCCCCCTTCTTTGAAAAAATGCAACATAATTTAGAAATAAGACCCATGCCTTTTACTTTTGCACATTATCAAATAAACTGCCAAAAAGAGCCAAACACTTTTAAAGACATGTTTGCAGAAGAAATAAAGATAAGGAAGCCATAATGATAGCTTAATGGGTAAGGGATAAGAGTCACACTTGATTCTGCCAAAAGCAGACCTGTAGAGGTTCAGACACGCATCCAAGAATGAACTCTGTCTGCCAACATATCAAATGTTCAGTATATGCAACTGGCAAGAAAGTCCAGAGAGCTGCCACTGAGCCTGTCACTGTCACTCATGAGGAAAGACAGACAAGTTCACCAGATAGCTAAAGCTGCAGAGGACCTCTTCTCCAAGCCAAAGCTAAGTATTCTTCCCTCAAGAGAACTTACACTTTAAGGTCCAACACATTCTGCCAACAATTCACTTGCTGAAACGTTCTGAAATAAATTTCCCTGGTTAACACACCAGAGAGGATGTAGGCTTTTGGCAATACAGTATTATTTTGATGTGACAAACAGTGATGGCAGATTGTTTTATAAATGGCTTTTCTCAAGATGAAGGCAAACTATTTAGTTAATGGATACCTATCATACATTGTGACTGCCAACAGCTGTCCTAAGTAAGTCATGTTGTATAGGCAAGTTAGAGGGTGTGATAGGACATTTGATTGTCACTAAGTTATACTTTCATGAAAAATACCAAGATGCATATAAGAATATCCAAAATTAAATGTTTCCCTTGCTTTTCACATGAAGGACCTTTCTTTTCTTTTAAAATGTGAATAATACTAGTAACAAAAATTAAATGTATTTGCATTACTTATTATTGAGAAATTTTAAAAAGCAAAGTTTTGAGTAATAGTTTCCTATTTCTGTAGAAAGACCTGTTTGAAGATATAGCAACCTATTACGATTTGCTGTCATACTTCACTGTTTCTCATCTTGAGAGGTATATGACTCACAAGATCAAGAAAATTCAAATTAATTTGGAGACTTTAGAAAATCCCTTGAGACCTCTAGAGATGCTGTGAAATGTCACAAAAACAGAGCTGGGAATCATTCTCATGTCTTTCTGATTCATTTATTATTTAGATCTGACCTACTTTCTAAAAGGATTTGAGGAAGCTGAATATTTCTTCAGTATGGTACCAAGCAGAAAAGGGGGTTTGATAAAAAGCTTTTTGGTGGTAGTGTTAAAAGGTATAAAATTTATTTTTCCTGGAACTCTCTGCTTGAGAAAGAAAATAAAGAGAAAAAAATTAGAATACATTTTTTTGAAGTTATAAAATTTCTAAAGACGATACCGACAAAGATTTCTTATACCAGGAAACAAAAACAAGAACATGGAATTTGTTTGTTTGTTTGTTTGTTTGGGTCAGAGTTTCACTGTGTCATCCAGACTGGAGTGCAGAGGCAGGATCAGTTACCACAACCTTGAACTTCTGGGTCTAGGTAATTTTTCCACCTCAGCTTTTTAAGCAGCTGGGATTATAGGCACATGCCACCACACCTGACTAATTAAGAAAATGGGCTTTGTTGGGAGTCTGAGGTGATAGGATTGCCTGAGCCCATGGGTTCAAGACCAACCTGGGCAACTTGGCGAGACCTCATCTCTACAATAAATCAAAAAAATAGCCGGGCATGGTTGCATGTGCCTGTAGTTCCAGTTACTTGAAAGGCTGAGGCAGAAGGATCACCTGTGCCTAGCAGGTCGAGGTTGTGGTGGCTGTGAGCATGTCACCGCACTTCAGCCTGGGTGACAAAGTGAGACTCCAACTCAGAAAAAAAAAAAAAAAAAGAAAATGGGCTTATATATATAAAAATGTAATAGGTATATAAGCATAAGTCTGCCCCAGAAAGTGAAAAGCAAATATCTCTGCCCTGACAGATTATTTCCTTAAGACAAGAATAAGCCTAATGGCTCTCCATGAACATCAAAAGGTTGAGAGTGAGGAGAAAGGCTCTGGGATTGGGGGCAGAAAACACACACACACATACACACACACACACGAAAAATGGCATGGAGCCAAAGTCTGATTGCTGACCAGGGATTATATCAAGAGAGTTTAGTATGCTGCAAACACTTAGGCAGTTGAGATGCTGTGTATCTTTAAGTAAGGCCAGTAAATGCAATTCAATTACCTTAGTAGTTTGCCCCTCTTGGCCAAAAGAACATTCATCTCAGACCACCACTGAACACTAAAATGATAGCAAAAGAACCCAATTTCTAAAATTCAGATCATAATATCTATTTATTGAATATTTAACACTGATTAAAATACTTAAGTCAGGTAATTTTAAAGTGCTATTCTGCAAGATCTACAGTTTATCATTTTAAAATTTGGTACCTCTCTAAATTAAATCAAGGCTGAAGATATTAACCAGAAATACTGCTTCCACAGTCTCTTTTTAACATTATAATCTCAACATAGGACTCAGACACATGAAATGACCACTGAACTTCATTAGGGATTAGGAAAATAAACCCAACAATATCACAACTCATCATTCCCATTTGTAAATTTTTATTCTTAAATGATGGGCAACCCCAAATAAAACAGTGAGTCTCACTAAGGTTTTGCCTCTGCTGTTATGATTCATAGCCACTCCTGCCACACAGTACTCACCATTCCTTCAAGGGAGTTTCTAAAGTGTGTGGTGTCAAAGGTTATGCGTGTGCCAAAATGCTGGACATGTCTAACCCTCACTGGTTGTCCATTCATCCTAGTATCCCACACCAATATTATCATCTTTATGTATCATAAGGGAAAGACAAAGGGTGGCCCTTGGCCTCCAGGAGGTTGAGTTCCTATTCCTCTGTATGTAAGATATGCTAATTTTTAAGTGTTGGTAGCAAATGCTTATCCTGTGCTTTTCTTTTATTGAAAAGTAAAAGCTGAGTTGTATGTAGTGACTCACGTCTGCAGTCTCAGCACCTTGGGAGGCCAAGGTGAGAGGATCACTTGAGCCTCGGAGTTGAAGACCAGCCTGGCAACATAGTGAGACCTCGTCTCTACAAAAATATACAAACATTAGCCTGTGTGGTGGTATGTGCCTATAGTCTCAGCTATTCAGGAGGCTAAGATGAGAGTATCACTTGAACCCAGGAGGTTGAGGCTACAGTGAACTATGACTGCAACACCACACTCCAGCCTGGGCAACAGAATGAGACCCAAATAAGTCTCGAAACAAGTATAAGAAAAAGCTGAACATGAGTTACATAAGTGCCTGGATCTCCCAGGGCACTGGGCTCAGTCTTGAGGTTTATTCTGCCCACTCCGGAGTAGCTTCAGACTTCTTAGACTAGTGGTTACTCCGTGTCTCAAGTTTTTCATCCACAGGGAAATCCACTATGTAACACAAAGTGAAAACCTATATACTACATGTTAAGAACATATTTCTGTAACTTAGCTATAAATAATGTGATTTCCTTTGTCAGTTCTTGAAAGAAAAAAAACATTACAAGTATTAAATACTTAGCATGATAATTATCTAAAAGAAGTAAGTGATGCATGCATGATTAATTTTTAAAATCTTTATAATTAAGATAGCACTACAATAAAAAGATAAAAATTGCTTTTATCTGACAACACTGTCTTGGGGGAAAAAAAGCTAGTAATTAGTAAATCATAGTGAAAAGAATCTGCTTTGGAAATTCTGAAATGTTCATGGCTTCACAAAGTTACCAAGAAGGTACTTGGTTGAGGTTCTACCGAAATACTAAGCAGTGGCCTATAATAAGACAGAAAGCAATGTGTATTTTTAAAGCATTTGATCTAACAGCATCATCAAGTCAGTCCTGGATTCCAAGTCTCTCTATGTTTTCACAGTGTTTTTACCTCTTCAGTCTACAAATGTGGCAACAGCAAGGCTCTTTCCTTATCTTGGCCCAGAAGACCAGACTAACGCAGTTGCCAGACCCTTTCTCCTTCACTGATTACAGACTCATACCAATCACAGCAGTGCTGCAGCTGATAGTAGAAGACTGCCTTTCTTCAGGCTAAGAAAGAAATACTGTGCTGAATTCAAAGATCACAGAGAATAAACCGTGGAACTTTTCTTATTGTTTATGAATTCCTCTTTCAGTGTGGAGGCAGAACTCACATTTTTTGGACTTGACAAATTATAAACTTATCTTGCAAAGAAATTTCATGCACTGTGCTTTAAGTCTGAAGATTTGCGCCAAATGCCAACATTTGTACAACAGCCACCTACCATCTCTGTTCTGAGTCTTGCCCTTGAACTGAGAAAGGGCAAGCAGAAACAAAAAAAGCATACACTACAGCATTTTTTCTACTAAAACTTTCCATTTGGCAGCTGCACTTTTCAACACTATGGAAATTAACCTCTCCACTTTTTCTAGTGATCTAATTTTAATTAAAAACACTCTATTTCAAGAGATTGATGCCCGATATAAAGGAAAAGTTGTAAGTGAAGCAGAAATGGAGGGGTACTTCTCTCTGGCTTTTGGAGGTAAGTTCTTAAAAATACTAAATAGCAATATTTAAAATATTCAATTGTACTTAAGGTAATTGTCTTTTTTGTTGTTGTTGTTAAGCAGACTGAAGAGCAACATACTAGACTAGCTATGTGGCATTAGTGCTTTCTTCAGGAAATTTCACATCAGATTTTATCCACATGTGATCATTCTGAAAGTGTTTTATCCAAACCACAAACTTGTTACTATTTCAAAGTGTTAAGGTAAAATAACATTCAGGATACATCTGGGTTCTTTTGGAAAACTGAAAAAGACTGTTTGTTTTTCAGAAACTACTTATGGATTGTAAAAAAATGTTTTAAAATATGAAAAGTAACATTCAGTGACAGATACATGCCTTAAGGTGTTGGGTGAAGGAAACATGAAAAGTTGTCCTTGTTAAAATGACTACCTTCCAGTAAAAAGATGCAAAGTCTAATGTGCACATAAAGCCAAACAATCACTTCTTTTTTTTGGTTAAAACTACCACTACACATTAATCTATATGGTATAGTGCTTGACAAATAACATTCAATGATTATCACTGGGCTAAGGTGTGCAACTGAGTTAAATAATCATCTTGGTCAAAAACAAAGCAAAAATCAATATTGAAATGGTTTTTGCAATATAAAATCATTAAATGCCAGAACCAATTTTATAGAACTTGATGGTACCACAAACCTATAATATTTTCAGTTAACCAAGTTATACTGTAGATTGTCTAGCTATAAGAAAGAAAAACTAGTTGTTTACTTTTATAAGTCAAATGATGTTTCAGTCAATGATGGACCACATATATGACAGTGGTCCCATAAAATTATACCATATTTTTACTGTACTTTTTCTGTTTAGATACACAAATACTTAACACTGTGTTACAACTGCCAATAGTATTCAGTACAGTAACATGCTACATAGGTCTGTAGCCTTGAAGCAGTACCATAGAGCCTAGGTGTGTAGTAGGGTATATCATCTAGGTTTGCCTAAGTATACTCTATGATGTTCGCACATGACAAAACTGCCTAACTACACATTTCTCAGAACGTATCTGTCATTAAGTGACACATGACTGTACTTTCTTATTTATTCACATACCACGTTTAGATTCTTAAAAAATTGCTCAGATCCACCTTAAGAATATTCCTGAGGCATTTCATAATTAGTGAGAGGTAAACATATGTCGAAAAACAGATTCCAGGTTACCATTTTCACTCTAAGAGGTGCCCACAAAAATTAAAATAAAAAAACCCTGACACTGGTCTTGGGGAAAAACACCTTTTAAGAGAAATATTTCTTAGTGAGGTATGTTGTTTGTAGTAGGTGCTCACCACCTCGCTGAAGAAACAGTGAATAGAAGCATGATTTCCTCACCACAGAAGAGTGACCTGTAGAGACAAGTTTTCAGTGAAGACAAGACCAGAAGTGTGTTGGTTCTGTATCTGCCTTTTCGGAGGCTGGTCTTTAGAACTATCCTAGTACTACCTACTGAACACAACATTCCTCTTAGCATTTTCTTTAGATGTGATGGGAGACACTTTAAAACTATTAGGCCAATTGTTTTACTGTTTGTGAGTTCATTCATATCTACCTATTCCTGAGTAGTTTTTTTTTGTTAAATTGTTTTTCTACGGAACTGTCCTTATCATCTAAGTTTTAAACTTAAAGGCAAAAGTTCTTTGGTGGTTTCTTGTTTTTTTTAAAAAAGGAAGTTCTCTACCTTTAGTTGCAATATACATATATCTTTGTTCCTAATACTGCATATTGTGCCTCCTCTTGATCTTTATTGTTGTTAGATCAATCATGTTGCCGGGTCTTTTTAAAATCTGCTCTATTCTATTGTAGTTTCTACTTTCTGCAGTAAATTTCTACTCGTCTCTTTATTTTCCTTCATCTTTACTCAGATTTCCCTATTTTCTTCCCTAATTTCTTTGGCTGAATGGCCTACATATGGTAATTTTTATAAAACTTCCACTATATACTTTAAAAATGCAAATTATCTAATTGCTGGAAGCAGGGTTCTTTCTATGTTTATTAGGTCAAGTTTGCTAACTGTTATTAACTATCTCATAACCTTATTGTCTGCTTTGTCTGTCAATTACTAAGGTGACTTGTTAAAATCTCCCACAATAGGCCATTGCCTTACTAGACTGGTATGGCCAGGTGCTCTGTGAGTTATGGCTCTCGCCATATTTCCTGGCTTTGGCCCCCTTCACTACCTTGGGGAGGTGAATCTCCTCTAATTTACTCTTTAAATAAACTATATTTTCTAATCTAAAAAAAAACCTCCCACAATTATGGATTTTTAACACTCGGTTTGTAATTCTGGCATATACTAGGTGCATACCAATTTTAAATTATTTCACCTTCTAGGTAATTTATTCCTTTTATTATGTGGTAACTTTTATTCCTAATGATGCTTTTGCCTTACAGCTTATCATGTATGACTGACATAGCCATATCAGCCTTTTATGGTTAATAGTTGCTTGATATATCCCATTCTATCCCTTACTTTATTTTTATTTTTATTTTTTATATTTTATTTTAAAGATGTGGGGTACAATTCAGGACTAGGTATACAAGTGGACATCGTACAGGTAAAGTTTGCAATCCCTTACTTTCAACCCTTTCAGGATCTTGAGTTTTTAAAGTTTCTTGACAGCAGCACATAGGCAAATTCTATATGTTTGTCCAATCTCATTCTTTTAACTGGCAAGTTTAATTCACATTAACATTTGTTCTAATTACTGATTCATTTATTTCTGCCATTTTACTTTGGGCTTTCTATTTCCCACAGTTTCTATTTATTGTTTTTCCATTCCTGGTTTGTGCTGGTTTGAAAGTTAAGACATCCGATTTATGTTCTGCAGTGGTTACCTCAATCTTTTGAGCACACATAACCTTATTTAAAAGCCCACAGTTAGTTTATCTATCTTCATCTAAATCTTGGGATGCTTTAGGTTTGAACAGCTTCTATTTAATGTTATTGCTGGCTAGTATTTTTACTTCACCGTGTTATTAATATCTCTACTCAAACTAGTCATTTTATTGTGTGTGTGTGTTTGAGTTATGGTCTTACTTTGTTGCCCAGGTTGGAGTGCAGTGGCACAATTAAGGCTTACCACAGTCTTCAACTCCTAGGCTCAAGTAATCCTCCTGCCTCAGCCTTCCATTATATTGTTTCATACAGTCACTATTTATTTTGATTTATCTCTGTTATTATTTCTTTTATTTCATTTGTTCGTTCTGTGTTCAATTTTCTTCTTTCTAAACTATACCCTTCAGAATAGCATTAAATTTATATTAGTCGGAATTAATAATTTATTTTAATTATGAAATACAGTTAAAAGTTCAGCTGTACTAGACACATCTCAAGTGCTCGATAATTACTAGTTACTACTAGTGGCTACTACACTGACGCACTGCTTTAGAAACTCCTACAGCCAGGGTCTGCTGGAGACAGATGCTTTGTTTCTGTCGAAAAATGTCTTTATTTTCTTCTCTTGAATTAGAATTATTGGTTGTTTTTTCCACAGTCTTCTAAAAAATATTTTTCCTTTGTCTCCGTAACTCAGTAGTTACAACTGAGAAATATGCTGTCAGTTGGAACTAGTGCTCCTTTGTAAATACTCAAGTTTGGAATAGCTTTGGTAACTTCTGCCTCTTTGTCTTTGATGTTTCACTGTAATGTGTCTAACTGTGCATTTATTTCCACTTTTTATGCTTAGGGACTATTATGTTGCTTAAAATCTGAGATTTATGTCTTATATGGACTCTGGAAAAATTCTCAGGCATAACCTCTTTGGATATTGCCTCTTGACAAATCTATTTTATCATCTGAAGCTCTTATCCACCATATGCTAGCCTTTACAATTCTATCTTCTCTGTCATATTTCCATTTTTCCCCTTTTTGGGATGCATTAAGGATTTCCTCAGTTATTTCTTCTAGCTTTCCAATTCTCTTTTCAGCTATTACCATTAACCATTGAATCCAGGTAGACAGTTTCTTTCAATAATTAGAATTTTAATTTCTATAAGTTCACCTTGCCTATTTTTCAAATCTACCTTTTTCCTTTTTTAGTCAGGATCTCACTCTGTCATCCAGGCTCGATCATAGCTTAACACAGCCTCAACCTCCTGGGCTCACGCGACCCTTCTGCCTCAGCCTCCTGAGTAGCTGGGACTACAGGCATGTGCCATCATGCCTGGCTAGTTTTTTTTTTGGTAGAGAAGAGGTCTTACTATGTTGCCCAAGTTGATCTCAAACTCCTGGGCTCAAGCAATCCTCCTGCCTCAGCCTCCCAAATCTACATTTTTGTATACCATTTTATTATTTTCTTATATATTTTTTATTCCTTCTTTTTGCTTTATATTATTATCGATATCTGACATTCACACTCATTAAAGTCTCTAGCTGATCATTCCATTAACTAAAGTTTTTGGGTAGGGCTATCTAATCTTACTGTTTGTTGTATGCCACCTTCATTCACTTTGAAGTATTTCCTTGTACATTCAGTAATTTTGGATCATAAGGCAATTCCTGGGCAACCTGGGTTGAGGATATATCTTACTAGGGCTTTTCATGTGCTTCTACCAGGTGCCCTAGAGTACTCACCAGTTGACAATAAGCTTTATGTTAATTTATTGGCCTGGGTAAGAAATTATATCAAATGAGTGGTATAACTTGAACCCCAAATCTGTATGGGGGAAGGGCCATGACTACAGCTTTCAGGAGACATCTTCCTTCTAACCCACAGCCTAAGCTTTGATAGAGAAGCTTGCCTGTAATCTCCCTAGGTTGGTGGGCAGCTTTCTAATTAATTGATATGTAGCTCATTAGTAGACCAGATTGTAAACTGGTATGTGTCTGAGCTCTAACTCTCTACCTTGTGAGGTCTTGTCTCCTGATCCTGTTATGCATTATAATGGGTCCTTATAAGAGCAAGAGCTCCCACCCCCAAGAACCCCATAACAGCTGGCAGCTAGTGGCAGGTCACATGCTTCCCACTTGAACTTTGTTTTCACTTTGATGCTGGCCCACAGAAATGTCCTCTACTCCCTTTTTGGCTATGCTATGTATTTAATACTTTATATAGAATTTCTGAATGTCAGTGGGGGAATATTTTCTGTTCAGATATTGCTGGACAGGAGCCAGATATTTTCTTTCACGGGCCCATGCCAAAGAACTCCTTGAAGTTTACAGTGTCCAAGGAATGGCTTTATAATGCAGTTAGTTAATAAAAAGAATTCTTTTTACTACATTTAACATATGAAAACAGAAGATCAGTAGATTGGTGGAAAAGTACACTTCTACTCAGCAAAAAACTGTGTTTTTTCAAAAAAATTAATCATAGATACAATGATCACCAATGTTTCTTATAGAGAGGTGTCCAGTTTAAAACATCATCACATTACTAAAAAGTTTTAGCCAGTAGGACACTATGTGTTTCAACATTTTGATTAAAAAAAAAAAAAACAACAAATAGACACCATGGCCAAGTACAGTGTTTCACATCTAAAATCCCAGCACTTTGGGAGGCTGAGGCAGGAAGATCACTTGAGTTCAGGAGTTCAAGAACAGCCTAGGCAACATAGTGAGGTGACATCTCTACAAAAATAAAAAAGTAACACCATGACCCACTGATCAGAATTGCTTTTTTTTCTTTCAGAATTGTTTGAGAACTGGAAAAAAAAATTGTACCATCAAAGGTTTCTCTATTTTAACATATATATTTTTTCAATTTATCATACCTCAGACTATTAATGGCCTCAACAATATTTGAAAACAATATATTTTAAAGAAAATTTTTTGTAGAGACAAGACTAAAATTCCTGGCCTCAAGCAATTCTCCCTCCTTAGCCACCCAGAGTGTTGGGATTACAGGTGTGAGCCACCACACCAGGTTGAAAATATCTGTAAAGAGAAACAGCCTCCAGCTCATCCATGGTGCTGGTCAAGAGGAATAGGAAGCACACTATAGGTCTGGGTTATAAGAGAATGCAGATAATATTGAAGCCCCAGTCACTCTTGCACTAATAAGATCATTTGTCTTGAGCCTAAAGATGGGGACGCAGTCTATATTTTATATTTGTAAGTGTGACAAAATACATTCATAATGTCCTTTTAAGATTAATAGGTCAGTTCAGTGGTTTAAGTGATTTATCCAAGGTTATAGTTGGTAAAATAGCAAAGCCTGGAATAGAATTCTTGCCTGCAAACTAAATTGCATGCCAAAAGAGTGTTACCATGGCAAAGCCACCCTCAGGAATATATTCTGCAGCTTTTGTATCTAGAAATCATCTGCAAATTTCAAAAAGGGATGACTAAACAGGAGGCATAAAAATCTAACCCATGCAAACTAGTTCAATCTCTGGAAAACAGTGGGGCGATTTCGAAAAGAACTAGAAATTGACCTTCCATATGACCCAGCAATTCCCCTTCTGGGAATATACCCAGAGGAACTCAAATCATTCTACAAAAAAGATACCTGCACAGGTATGTTTACTGCAGCACTATTCAAATAGCAAAAACAGAACCAACCGTGCCGCCCATCGAAACTGGACTGGATAAAAAAATGTGGTACAAATACACAATGGAATATTATGCGGCCATAAAGAAGGACAAACATATGGATGCTGCAGCAACTTGGATGGATTTAGAGTCTATCATACTCAGTGATCTATCACAGAAACAAAGAACAGAGTACCACATGTTCTCACTCGTAAGTGGACCCTGAACACTTACCATAATACTTTAAGGGATTGGCAGTAGTGGGATACTGCCGGGGTGGGGATGGGGAGACACAACATCAGTAAGAGTACCTGATCTCAAATCAGGCAAAGTGGGGACCAAAGGGAGGGCCAAACTTTACCTGTATGATGTCCACTTTTATACCTAATCCTGAATTGTACGCCACATCTTAAAAAAAAAAAAAATCTAACCCAGAGTTTCAGAAGTGGTAGTTTGATGGTATAGCACAGCAAAGGGTGTGTTACAGCATGGATTCATGCTTTAGATCTCCACTGTCCATTACGGTAGCCACTAGCACATACAACTGTATAAATTCGATGGATTTAATAAACTGAAAAAAATTCCTCATTGGCACTAGCACATTTCAGGCCCTCAATAGTCACTTTGTCTGGTGGTTACTATATTGGACAATGCTAATCTAGAACTTTTCCATCATTGCAGAATTTTGTTGGGCAGCACTGTTCTAGAATTGTGGACTGATGAAGTAATTTTATTATTGCAGTAAAGTGGAAAGAACATTAGCTTTGAAGTCTAACAGACCTAGATTCGAATTCTGCCTCTATCACTTATTATCTTTGCCAACCTTGAGCAAGTTTCTAAACTTTTCTGAGCCTCTTGTTTTCTCAATCTGTAAGTTGGGGATCAAAAATGAAGAGCTGAGAAAAACACCACTGCTGAACAATTAGAGACTCAGCAACTGCCACATTCTTCACTGCAGCTTCACTGGGGTCTTGCGGCTGCCAAAAGGCCCTTGCACAGACTAAAAACATGCCGCTTTCAAAATATTCAAAAGACTTACCAGACCCAAAGACTTGGTTAATGTAAGCATTCTCTTTGTAAGATTTTACCTTTCTCTTGGGGGGTAAGGATGGGCAGACACTTTGTCTAAATAAAGAAAAACTAAAAATGTAAATAAAACAACTCAGAACTGGAAAAAGTTACAATTCAGTGTTCTATTACATTAGCTCTAAAAATGAATTTGAAAGAAAGAAGTTGGAGATGAAGGTGTAACTTGAGTTAAATGGGTCAGGTGTCTTGGTGGTTTTTTTCCCACAAGAGAATGGTGGAAGAGCAGCAAAAGAATCAGGTGTAATTACCTGTATGCATAATCAGATACTAACTCACTTTTTATTTAAAGAACAAATCCCTAAACAACTTAATAGCTTGCTGACCTGACAAGACTATTTTCCACTTTTAAGACTAGGTAGACAAAACACAGACTCAAGAGAGGCCTTACCACTCATAAAAATCACTTTAAGCTGTCTTATCACTCTCCCTAATACAGCTATTCCTTTAATACTTTCCCCAATGCAATGACCTGGTTAAGCGAGTTTTTGCTCACCTAAGAAAACTGTCGTTTCAACTTCCTGTTGAAAATCTTTCTAAAATAAAATGCACTGGGCGCAATGGCTCACGCCTATAATCCCAGAATTTTGGGAAGCTGAGTTGGGAGGACCGCTTGAGCCCAAGGTTGAAGACCAGCCTGGGCAACACAGCGAGAACTAGTTTCTACAAAAAATAATTAGCTGGGTGTGGTAGTGTGCTTGTAGTCCCAGATACGCAGGAGGTTGAGGTGGGAGGATTACTTAAGTCCAGGAGCTCAAGGCTGCAATGAGCTATGATTATTCCACTGTACTCCAGTCTAGGTGCAAGAGTGAGACTTCATCCCCAAAAATAAATACATAAAATAAAATGCATTAGTTCACTTTCTCTCCAAGAATATTCTAATTAAGAAAATAAACACTCCTGATGATTTAAGTTCTCATTATAACAATTTAATCTGTGATATTTTAGTGGGGTTAAAGTTATAGAATATTGATTTCATGTTGAAAAAGTTTTTATGCAGAAAAAGTTATGATCCTAACTCTCCAACTGAGTATCCCAGGTTACTCTCCAGATATCTACTCAATTTTTACAAAATAAAACTCAGTGTTAGCTTGTTTTCTTATAATTTAGACTTTAAACATAAATTCAGATAACTGAAGCTCTGATTAGTTAGCGTCTGACTAATCATGCTTCAATTATATTTGTGTTATATCACACTGTCAATTTCACAGGACCCTTTCCTTGTGAACTACAGTACAATTCCTTCAGACTTATGCTAAATGGTAATCAGGCCTTTGGGTATCTTGACAATTTTCCCTACTGACTACTTTAATAATCAAACTTTTCTTAGAAGCAATAGCTAGATTAAATTTCTAGGTAGTAGCCGGGCTTGGTGGCTCAGCCTGTAATCCTGCGCCTTTGGGAGGCTGAGGTGAGTGGATTGCCTGGGTTCGAGACCCGCCTGGGCAACTTGGCGAGACCTCATCTCTACGATAAATAAAATCAGCTGGGCATGGTAGCGCATGCCTGTAATTCCAGCTACTAGGAAGGCTGAGTTGGAAGGATCGCCAGAGCCCAGCAGGTCGAGGTTGTGGTGGCCGGGAGCGGCCACTGCACTCCAGTCTGGGCGACAGAGTGAGACTCCAACTCAAAAAAAAAAAAACAAAAAACAGTTCAACTTTAAAGTGAATAACCATTTAAGAAAATCAAGAAAGTAACATTCAGCAGCACAAGAAGTCAAAGTCCTTAATGCAAAAGTAATTCTACAGAACCAATAGATCCTATGTGTCACAGATTACTCCTCTTTACCTCTTTTGTGCTTTCCCTTAAAAACGGAGGGGTGGGGCCAGGTTAGGTGGCTCAGCCTGTAATCCCAGCACTTTGGGAGGCCGAGGAGTGTGGATTGCCTGAGCCCGCAGGTCTGAGACCAACCTGGACAACTTGGCGAGACCTCATCTCTACAACAAATAAGTAAAAAATTAGCCGGGAATGGTAGCACACACCTGTAGTGCCGGCTACTTGGAAGGCTGAGGCAGAAGGATCGTCCGAGCCCAGCAGATCAACACTGGGATGGCCGTAAGCGTGCCACTGCACTCCAGCCTGGGCGATGGAGTGAGACTCCAACTCGAAAAAACAAAAAAAAAGAGGGGTGAGGAAGAAAAGAGGGGGAGAAAAAGAAAATGCTCTTCCATTCTTCCTAATAAAGGACTCTCAGCTTTAGCCACAAGTCCTAAAAGAGCTGCTGAGGGAGATGGACTAAGATGGCAGAGTCCCATGTGACTCCTTTAGCCACCTAATTAGCGTCAACAAGATCATGGTTCACTGAAATTAATTCAGGAATAAATTCAAGTCTAGCCTTGAACTTTTTTGCCCTGCTCTTCTTATAAAAAATGGAAAGTTCCCCACCTGGCTCTAGTGGCAGCCTGGCAGACACTTCTCTAAGTAACATCCCGCAGATTGCAATCACATATGGTATACAGAACACATAAACTAACCGCAGGCCAACATGGTCTTAAGGCTGCATTCCAAAAGGCAAAATAATAAACAAGCAAGGTTTACTACGCGTCAGACTCTAAGTACTTTTCATATATCAACTCTTTAAATCTTTACAAAACCTCAAGAGATAGATACTATCACCCCAGTGGAGACACCAAGGCAGCTAGGGAAGGGTAGAACCACGATTCAGACACAGACAGCATGGCTTCACACTCTTAACCACTACATTATAATAGCAGCATAACACTAAAGACCCAGTCTGCCATATGATGACTCAATTACCTTGAAATACTAACTCCAATGATTTTCAACTCCAAAATAGACTATTTCAGCACCTACATAGAAAATACAAAAGATACTTCAAGTCAATAATCATTCCCTGGCTCTGACTTTGGAATCTTGGATCTCAAATATTTCAAATAAAAAGAATTTTAACATGCAATACCAAGGCACCACTAGAATCTAACACAGGAGTCCCCGCTGAGTCATCAGACAATAACTGCCACCACAAGTCTTAATCCCAATGGCTGTCAAGCCACATGCTCAGGGCCAAAACACAGTTGTGGACTCTCTTCAATCTTTTTCTACTTTTCAGGGAAAAAAAGGTAAACCTGTTGTTACCCTGCAACCTAGAATATGAACTGAGCCCAGCCATTTACATCATCCTCTCAGCCTATTTCTCTGGCTTCTTGTATGAATATTTCTGTGACTTTAACAGGCTTTTTTCCAATCTTTTATTTCTTCTTTTCCTTCCTCTGAAATCAAGCCTGTGCAGCCAAAAAAGAAAAAGGCTTCTGTATATTCCTTCAGCATTTTACTGAGCAACAATCAAATGAGTTAATACTAACGGTAGGCCAACACGGTCTTAATTCTGCATTCCAAAAGGCAAAATAATAAGCAAGCAAAGCAGTTAACTTAGTACCCAAAGAAAGCATTCCATAAATGCATATAACTAATTCAATAAAGTATAAAATGCTTTTCTATATATTTTTTTCTATCTCATGCATTTAAGAAATGCAACAGAAAAATAAGTCAGTGGGAATAAGCACCTATTCTAAATACTACACAGAAACCAGATCTTCCTACAAGCCAAAGAGCCCTCACCCCGTCCCCCCAGTGAGTTCCAATGACTCCCAGGGAAAACACTTTGTGTAAGATGATGGTGCACAGCGTCCCTCCAACATCATCTCTCCTATCTGGGCTATTGGAGCTTGAGAATGCACTTACTCTGTTTCTCGGTGCCTAGAGTAGTTCCGAGCACTTGGCACTTAGTAAAGGCTTGTTTAATTAACCATTGCTTAATACGGACCCTCTCTGTATTGACAAAAAAAGTACAACGAGAGAGGGCACAAATACAAAGTAAACACAAAGGAATTTAGGGCTTTATTGGCAAGTCCTAAATATGCTTGAGATATTATTTTTAATAAAAGACAAAGGAACCCACTTTGGCAAGAATCCAGATGCCCTAACATCACAGCCTTCTTACCACCAAATGTAGAGGCATAGCTGCCAGTAATAAAGGAAGGAAACAATCATACAAGTTCTGTGAAATGCCAATTCTGTGAAATGCCAGAAGATACCAGAAACATGGGGAAAACATTTTTTTTGAGTCAGGGAGGTCTCACTCTGTCGCCCAAGCTGGAGTGCAGAGGCATGATCATGGCTCATCACAGCCACAACCTCCGGGGCTCAGGCGATTCTTCCACCTCAGCCTCCCAAGTATCTGGGACTATAGGCACGCACCACCACACCCAGCTAATTTTTTTCTTTTTAAGAGACGAGGTCTCACCATGTTGCCCAGGCTGGCCTCCAACTCCTAGGCTCAAATAACCCTTCTCATCTCAGCCTCACAGAGTACCAGAATCACAGGCATAAGCCACCACGCCTAGTACACAGGGGAAATTTTTTAGCAGATAGAATTAAATGTTAAAGGACAGATTTTTTTCAGGATTAAACTTCATTTTATGTATGAGGAAGACTGTTCTTAGTTCCAGCATTAGAGAAAAGATGCACAATACGTTTATCTTGTGGAGAGTTTATCTTGCAAAGCTTAACTGGGCATATGCGTCAGAGGAAAATTCTTAACTCTGCTTTTGACTAAGAAAATTCTTAATATTCTGCTTTTGCTTATGACTAAAAAGCAACATAACTGTAAGCAGTACTGCTCCATACCCAAAGGACTAGAGCCAAAGGTTCTATCACTATGAGCTGGATCTTTTCAAACTGTCACTACACAAAAAGTCAGTGAAAGGCTTCTGAGAAATTCTGAGTTGACAACTAGGAAGGTAACATTTCCCCCTCCAAATCCACACCAAATCATCAATGTCGTAGTGACACAGTCAAATTTGGACTGCGATATCTGCCAGGAATTTCAGTTAGACTATGCTTCATTTCCTGTCAACTACCCACCAAATACTGCGGTTAAATAGATGTTCCTTTTCCAAAGGATAACATTTTGAAAGAATGTTTTTAGCCAACTATAACTAACAACAGTAGGATCAGGTCTATTGACTATACTTAAGTACATTTATTAATTCAATAAAAAGGACTGAGTATCTATTATAAGGCAAGCAATCTACTAAACACTGTGGTGGATGCGAAGATGAATAAGACAAGTCTCCTACCCTCAGGGAGCTTACTTTATTGTAGCAAAGACAAGACATACACGCGAAACTTTCAACAAAGTAGATAGTAGAAGAGTCACGTAAAAGAGGGCGTAAAATATTAATCCTGAAGCAGTAATAAAGGAAGAAACGTCTCAACTGAGACTTATAGGATAATGTAGGGTTTAAACAAATGGGAACAGGAGAGATAGGAAGAGTTGCTTCAGGGAAACAGGACAGCCCACATGGAGCAAGAAACAAAGAGTTCAATTTGGCTGGATTATAAGACATGGGACGCACCTGTAGTTCCAGCTACTTGGAAGGCTGAGGCGGAAGGATCGCTGGAGCCCAGCAGGTCGAGGCTGCAGTGGCCGGGAGCGGCCACTGCACTCCAGTCTGGGCAACAGAGTGAGACTCCCAACTCAAAAAAAAAAAAGACATGGAAAGTAGGAGA